>JAMPIO010000229.1:0-150533 GCA_024699865.1 Aphelenchoides fujianensis
TGAGTCACCCGAATTCTTCGCTCACGCCTCCACGCGGCTCAAACTTTGTAGCCGCGATGCAGGAGGACCGAATTCTTGTCGTCTTTGATGTCCCGATGCCAGCGGTCCTCGTAGTCGATGCGGGTGGCGTTGAAGCGGCGCAATCGGTGCCACTCGGTGGGGAACGTGTCGAAGTCGTAGGCGTCCTTTGCCGAACTTCTTGTCCTTGGATGCGAGGTAGTTGTAGAAGACGCGCTCTTGGGCCTCGTCCGGCATCAAGTACGCCATCCACCAGGCGAACGTGGAGCCCGAGGCGGTGATCAGGAAGGAGTCGCAGGTGGACGAGGCGAAGTGGAGTTCTTCCGTGCGCGAGAGATCCCGAGGTGTGTGAATTCGGAAGAACATCTAAATGAAAAGAGAGAAAGGTCAGAGGGCTTGAAATGCAACTCACTCCTTTCGGCACTCGAATCTTCTCGACGAACGGCTTGTCCGTGCCGAGGATCACGAGCGAGATGTTCGAGAAACTCTTCTGAATCCCGATTGGCCCTTCTGTTTCATTGCCATTGTTCCCAGCACACCTTCAACTTCTTCCCGACGAACTCAATGGCGGGATTCGTGAACGAGTGCTTCGAGGGCAGCAAGTAGGGGTGGTTCTTGAAGTCCCCCAGCCGAGTGTGAACGCAGAACTTGTGGCTCGTCGTGTCATTTCCTAAAGAAAAGGGTGGAGGATCAAGTGAAGTGGGGAACGAACCCGATCAAGTTGTCCTTGAAGACGGCCACGTACTCTTTCAGCAACGGCGAGAAGGCGAACACTTTCCGCAGTTCGGACTTGCGCTCGTGGAAGAACTTGTACGATTGCAGAAGGGCGGTGTTCAGCTTCAGGTACTTGACTGACGGGCCGATTTTCAACAACCTAAACGAGCAATCGATTAGAACGAACAGTACGAAAGTACTCACTTGGAGACGTTGTCGTGCTTGCAGCAATATTTCGTCGCAAAGTCCACCTTTGTGTAGGCCGAACGGGGCGTCTTCTACACGAAAGGAAAGAGAATGAGGAGCAGGGGTTGAGTGAAACTCACGATCAAATGCAGGCCGTCGAAGAAGGTGGGCATCGCGGCCTTTAGTTCGGGCAGGATGGACGTCGTGCACGGAAGGAGAGGAGTCCACGTACGGCTCCCGGCCGATGGCCTTCCCGATCGCGTACAGCGACGCGTAGCGGTACATTTGGTTTGCGAGGCCATTGCAGAAGATGAAGTGCGCGCCCACGTATCGCTTGGGCTCTTCGGCAACCAACAATGAGTCCTCTCCGATGGCTGGAAATAGTCGTCTGTTTGAAGAAGGAGCAACGAATCAGCTAAAGCTCACCTTCGAGCTTCCACTTGGCGAATCCAACGACGCCCACGAGCAGCAAGAAGAAGACAAAAAGAAACCGCCGGAGGTGGAGGAAACGTCGCGGGCTGGAATCGGGGAGTCACGTCGATGTGCGAAGAAGACGGGGCGAGCAACAAGTTCGTTTTGTCGCTCATGGCAACAGAGAGCGACTCGATTGATGGAATGAGCGAACGGCCGCCTGTTTGCCGTCGAGTGTTCACAAACTACCCCCTTCTTTTTACTTCGAATCCCCCGCCCATGGTCGACGGGCGGGCGGATCATCCCCGCCGTTCCCAAAACAACCGGCCGGCCGGCTAATGAGACCGTTCGACGATCAACCCTCGACGAGCACGAACCGAAGCGAATCCACTCACATCGAGAGCAACCGGGCGACGGACGGCGATCGGGCCAAAAAAGCGGGCATTTCGGCGGACGAACTGGACGGCGATTCCGTCGGGTCGCCGCTCACGCGTTCGTCATCCTCGTCCGCCTGATCGGAGGCGCCGAGGAGTGGTCTGAAGAAAGAAGCCATGAGAAGACTACACGCAACGAATTACGGTGATAATTTGTTTGTAGCTCAAAAGGTGGGCAAGCAAGCAAAGGAGACAATCAATTTTTTAAAGGAGCGAAATGAGAACGGCAGGTAGCGAATTTCTACTTTAGAGCGGCAGACCAATGAAATTTCGCTTGGAAAACAAAACAAACGGAAAGGAGTGATCGAAAATCCGCGACGTGTTCGGCTGACGTGCGGAGTGATCGGCGATGCAAATCCCCGCATTGATCGCCGGAAGGCCGGAGGGAACGTGGCGTCTGTTGGAGGAGTGAGTGGGTGCAAACGGGAACAAACGAAAAGAAGTGAGTGAGCGTGTAAACCATTCATTAAACAGAAACAACCATTTCACCTTACGTGCACAAAACGTCTTCACAAAGAGAACTCAACTGTTTGCTCGTCCTCCCCGAACCAGTTTCTCGGGAGTCCCGGCGGGATTGCGGCAGTAAACGCCGTCCGGCTTTGCGGAGCCCGGAGAGTCGCATCTTGATCCTCCCGCTCGTTAACGACACCTCCCGAGGGCAACCGGACGGCGGCGAAGTGCCGGGAGTCCGTTCACGTTCGGCTTTTAAACCGCCGGGTCCCTTCCGGTGGGTGTCGTCTGTTCGTTAGCGACATGGCTGAACGCGAACAAGTTCCTTCCTCCTGCTTTTAACCGGCCTCGGCTGTTTGGAAGGAATCCGACTGTTTGGACAGCCGAGCGACCGCCGACGGGAAACCTGGTCGAGAGCACGCACTGCTTCTTTTTCGGCTCGAATTCAAGTGAGTAGGCGATCTTTCAGTTGTTCTCATCTTGCTAATGTCATTGGTTGAGTAGGGGGGATGTAATCGATTGAAGTTCGTTGTTTGCCCGCAGGAACGAGAAGGATGCGGGTCTATTCGGTGAGATGGCCGCAGTTCGCAGAAGAGGTACGTTCATTTTAGCCGATTCACTTCTTTTCTGTTGTTTTTAGTCAAAATTGAAGCACAGACGATCAATGAAATCTTCCGCTCGTTTGCGCCTTGATCTCGTCTACCTGTTTGTTTGTCGTTTGTGCCGAAAGAAATCGTGGCTCATTCGTTGGCCTCCTTCTTCTTTTCTTGTTTGCTTCTTTCTACTTGTGGAGGCTGTGGTCGATGTACCGAGCGGTCTACGCGGAGGACGAGTGGGATCGACGAGGACGTCCGGTCGCCCACCTGCTCGAACGCCCGCCTCGCCGAGTTGTACGCCGTCCACGGACACCCGGCCGTCCACCGGGTGGCTCGCCTGCGGACACAACGGTTGGTTGCCGAAAGGACGAGTGCTCTAGACAGTTGGATGATTGCAGCTACAAGCCGGGCGTTTGCGTTCGCTACAACCACTGGAAGATTGCGGACGGCTTCTTAAAGCGACCGCCGCCCGACATCCCGATTTTGTTCGCCGTCCACGCCACGCCCGCCTACTTCAAGCACTTGAAACAGCAGGCACTCATCCTTTTTTTCAACCTCATTGATCCTCTTCGGTTTGTTTGCAGCTGAACACGTGGGACGGGCTGATCTCGTTGGCGTTGGTCATCCCATACGAGAACGACGGCTCTTCGATGGATTTGTTTCGCATTCAAGTGCTCGATGGGGAGCGGAAAGGGATGAGCGGTCATTCTTCTTTCAGACGATCATGGAAGGGACTGGACCGTCTTGAAGCACCACTACGATTATAGCCGAGTGGCCCTGCATCTTGCTGTTCGAAACGAACTCCACCGATGGCGAGTGCCCGGACCTCGTTTACAACCGGCCGTCCAACGAGACGCTCTGGGATCGCGGCTATGCGGACATTGTGGTTCGTTCTTCTGCCTTCATTCTTGCCTAATCTGTCGTTGAATTTGAAGGCGCACGACTTCGAGCGGCTGTGCGCATCGCGTCGGCCGTACCCGATCAACGTCGCGCGAAACGTGGCCCGACTGGCCGTCCAGACGCCGCTCTTCGTTTCGGGCGACATCGAGAACGTCTTCTCGCTGGACTACGAGCGTCGAATGCGCCCGCTGGCCTGGCGGCTGCTCTACGCGCCCGGACCGACCGCTCCGCGTCCTCGTGCACCGCCGCTTCGAAGTCGACCCGCGGGAGGAAACGCCGCGCTCACTCGCGGCCCTCCGGCTGGTTTTCTCGCGCAATCGGGCGGTCGAATTCCACCGCTTCGTCTTCCTCGTCGGCCACAAAATCCCCGAGGTGAGTGGCTGCTTGCAGCTTTCTGTTGATCGAAGGTTGCAGTTGGGCGCGTGGTTGCTGCTGCACAAGGAAGAGGGCAACGGGACGGCCACCGTCTTTCGAGTGAGTGCCCTCTTTTCTTTCCTTCCATTGATGGATGGATTGCAGACCTACCGCTATCTGAACGAGTACTGGGAGCCGCAGTACGTGGCGCGCAACGACCGCACACTCCCGCTGCACGACGAGTCGTTTCCCTTTCGATTTCGTTCGAACACCCACTTGGTTCGTCCACTCCACTTCTTTCCGTTTGATCCGCTCGTTGCTGCAGAGCAGCGAGATGTGCCGCGCGGGTTTCGTGTTCTCGGTGGTCGACGAGCTCTTCACCGTCCACTCGGGCATCAAACGACGGGAGAAGCAGGAGTTCGTAGACTTCCTGCAGCGCTCTTCGGACTCCGGCGAGCTGAAGCGAATCGCCGAGCGGTTCACCAGTCGGTTGGACCGCGAGTACCCGCTCACACGGAATGCCTGCCCGAAGCAGTTCCGGGACTACGAATGGAGTCCAAACTACGTCGGCCCTTTCAAACGCCTTCCGGACTCGTTTGCCGATAAAGTCGTCCAATGATTGTTGGTCGTTTACCTCGAAAGAACACCCGTAAACACACGAACTCATTCGATAAGAAGCAATCGGAATCAAATCCTCCAAATGCAGCGGCAAATACGCTCCAGCAGCTGCTCGTCGCACCACTCGCTTTGGACGAGCGGCCGCAGCAGCAGGCGGGCGGTGCGGAGGCGGCGGTCGAAATTCACGCGAATTTGCAGCCGGAAGGCGGTCGTCCAGCGGACGTCCCACTCGACGCTAAGCGGCACTTCGAACTGCACGTTCTGCACACTCCCGTTCGTTGCCGATTGGTTCGGGAGTTCGAGCAGCCGGAAGTTTTCGGGCGGGTCGGCGCGGAACGCCTGAACGCAACCCATTTGGTTCAGCTTCCGCTCGATCGGCAGCATGGCGGCTTTGAGGACGACGGCCTGCAAGCGGCGAGTGGGTGGAAGCCGGTTCTCTTCCAGGTCAATCACCTTTTCCTCTGCACTCAACCCGTCTTCCCGCTCGTTCGCTTCACTCAAACAGGGGCACATTCGAGTGGGGATTCCGGTCGACTCGCAGGTTCGCGTCTTCGGGATCTCCGCCAGCAGCGAGCGACCGGAAGCGGCGAGCGGGAGCGCAAGGAGGTGGCGGAGCGTCGAGTGGAGATCCGCCGGAGTGATTAGGCAGTTCTAAACACAAACGAAGGTTAACGACCTCCAGTTTCCCGCAACAAACTCCGTTCGCCTCCAGAGCGGCTTGTTTCTGCGGGTAGGTGGCGACGAATTTCTTCGGCAGCCGAACGGCCAACAGCGGAGTTCGCTGCTCGATCTGGCCGGTCGAAGTGGAGCGGATCGGGTGCTGAGAGAACACGATTAATTGGTCTCTTGAACGAAGAGTGTCCACCTTCGACTGCCCAAAAGTTCCCATGAGGACGAAGACCGTTCGGTTCCACACGTCCACTTCGTCCATCCTCCGCAAAGTACCGACCAGTTGCTCGTCGATTGCCTCCAAATGGCGGGGATTTGAGCGCGCGGAAGTGATCACGTTGACCGAAAAGTGGGGATGATGTGCGTGGACCGTGGAAAATCTGCAAGCATCGTTGGAAGTGACGACTTCTGCTCTGCTCCTACTTTTCCATTAACTGCAGGGTCTGCTCGTCCATCTGTCGCCCGTTCAAGCAATTCGGAACAGTCGAATGGACGCGACTCAAGTTGTAGAATAGACTGCAACGACAGAGAATTGAAGGGCATGCGGTGAGGAAGCAAACTCGAAGTCATGGTCGAAGGAAACACCAGCAAGCGTTCCATTTTCTCCTTTTGTCGTCTGTTCGAATCCGAATGCCCGGTCGTGGTTGAGCATCGTCGTGTATCCCTTCTCTACGGCCATGTGAGTAAGTCAGAACTTGAAGCAAGAAGTACCTTTGAGCTCGTCTAGGAGAGAACGAGTGGCGTTTGCGTCTTTATCCAGTTCCAAAATGGCCTCCAAATTCGAATCGACGTTCTCTTCTGGCTGTAAGCAAGAAGCCAATGAATCGAGCGCTACAGCAAACTTACAGTCGCGAATCCGCGCATAAAAGCGGCCCCGTTTTCGATCAGGAAGCGGCTGGTTTGCTTTGCGTGTCGAAGGAATTGGGTGTGCGAAACGGAGTCCAGCACGAGAAGAACGAAGTGGAAGCTGTGCGGATCGTTCTCCGCAATCACTCCTTTCTGCTCGTCGTCCTTCATAACCACTTGAGCGAAGAGATCGTGGAAAACGGTGCCGTTCGGCGTGGTGCACTGGACTTCCAGCTGCTCCTCGTCCACTCGCTGAAGTCCGAAGTCCAACAGCTTCCATTCGGCTGACTGGAGCGGGCGGAAGGCACACGAGAAGGGCGGAAGGTCCAATTCTTCTGGAGTTTCGACCTCGAGCGTCGTTTCGTTCTGCCGGGTGATGATCGGAACGAACGGCGACGGCGGGCATTTCGGCCGAATCGTCGGCTTCAGGAAACGCTCGATGTCCGGTTCTTCTACACAAACAAACGATCGAGCAGGAGTGAATGGCTGGAGCTTACGCGGAGTGATTAACGGCAGATGGCACGAGTTCTCCAGCGGGTGGCCGTGTTTGTACGTCAGCCTGTGAACAGTTGGACTCCATTCATCTTTCTATTCTAGGTGCCCACCCGTAGTCCTTCATTCGGTGAGCAGAGAAGACGAATTCCCGCCGGTACGGGCCCTCGCCCAGCCAACACAACACGACGAGGTTGAACGCGACGAGCAGGACACACGAAATGCCCGCAATTAGCTGAACGATTGGAATTTGCAGTCATGTTCGCAACAAACTCACCTTTGCAGCCGTCTTCCAGTGCATCGTTCACCGAGTAGTCAGGAGAACAATGAATGCCGCAATCGCTCGCTTACTCCAGACTTGCCACCAATGACTCAATCCGCTTGACTGCTCACCGGACGGCTTCTTATCGCCGTGCGAATCAACCGGATTTTGCGGAAAGACCGCAAATCCGCCCATAAATCGCCCACGTTGACTCCCGCCCGCTTGTTGGGTAATGAGGTGGAAAACACGAACACCTGTTAAAGCAATGGCTTTCTAACGGTTTATTGGCAAAAGCTAACAAGAATCCAGAGAATCCAGCAGAACATTTAGCCCCACAAGTCCTTCAAGGACTGGAAGTAGGCGTCCAGTTCGCGCATGTCCACGGCCTTTGCGCCGCCAACTTCGCTCATCTCCACCGAAACGGAGGCCTTCCGAAAGACGGGCGGCAGGCGGAAGAAGCGGCGAATCGGTCGGCCGAGGACGGGGTGGAAGGCGAGCAGGACGACGTAGTGCAGAGTGCACGCGCCGTCAATGATGACGTTTGTTATCTGAACACACACAATGCACTTGTTTCTGCTGTTTGGCGCCCACCTTCATTGCGACCAGGACGTCCAAATCGATCGGTCGTTCGGCCAGCAGCCGCCAAACGATGAAGCCGCAGGCCGCCACTCCGCAGCAACCGAACGCGTTCAAAATGATCAGCGAACTGAGCACCACCCGCAGAAGGACCGCGTTCTCGTGATATTGATATCTGAAGAGGATTATTCTTTAGGCAGTCACAAAAGTAACGAATGAACCTTGTGGAAAGTGTGCCCACTCCCCGCTGATCCAGCAGCCGCCGGTTGTAGATGGCAAGGTAGACGAGGAACGGGACGAACGGCATCGTGACGACCGCGTACACAACCCAACCAGAAACCAGAAGCCAGGGCCGTCTGCTGAGCGCGAGGCAGGTGCCCGTCCACGTGGGGTAGCTGTCGGGGGTCCAGCGATCGTAGAGAACGACCACCGTCGCGAAAGAAGTCGCGTAGACGACCATCGTGCTCAGAGCGACAAAGCAGAAGAAAACCCCCCGCTGGTGCTCGTACGTGTGCGCGTTGAAGGTCGCGACCACCCGTTCCAAAAAGATGACGGCGAGCGAGAGCTGCAGGAAACCGGTGGAAAAGGCGTTCACAAAGGAGACCACCGAGCAGACGAACGCCGTCGCCCAGCCGAGGGCGAACAAGGCTTCGAGGATTGTACGCGCCCATCCTATGCACACAGTAAGGATAGCGTACGAACACTGGAAGGGAACAATCCACATGCTTTTTCACTCAACCGACTCACCAGAATGATCTTTAAATTCGGATGAATCAGTCGGCTTTTCCGCAACGTCCGAACAAAATAGGCACAAACAAACGGGCTCACAAAAAGGATCACGTAGTTGAAGTAGACGAGAAAGCGGTAGGTCACGAGTAGCCCACTCATTCCTCGGAAAGGAGGAAGTGAGTGATGCGGAGCGAACAAAGTGGTCGTTCGATCCGTACGACTCCACGAACGAGCGAGTGAGCGGAATCCTCCGTGCAGCGGAGAATCCGCCGGCTAATTGGGCGGACCGAGCGAAAGGGCGGCAGTCCCGCGGGCTAATCGGCCCAAGGGGGAACGCCCGGCCGAGTAATGAGCGAGCGGAGCACAGATTGCCGCGTGACGTGGGCAGCGAGTCAGCGGAGCAGAATCCTCGGCTTCTCGAAAGAACTGTTCGGGGAAGCACTCCTTTGATTCACCTCTTGACCGCCTACAAAACGGCCGAGCTCCTTTGTACTCCACGGGCACGTGCAGAAATGCTCGCTGCTTCGGACTGAGGACCAATGGAGAGGACAAATAAAAATACGCGATTGCGTGCCGTCGAGTTGGTCCGAGAGGTCGAAAGTTAAGAAACAGAGCTCGCGTTCGTGTTGGTTTTTTGTTGAAGTGGTCGGCTCGGTTTCAAAGCTCGAACAGCTTTAAGCCAACCTTTCGAAAGAAAACTTCGCAAGAAAGGACGTTTATTCACTCGCTCGAATAAACACGAAAGCATTAGTCGAAGATGGGCACCTGGACGTAAGACGAAGGCGGCGGGCAGAAGCAGTAGTTTCGAATGAAGTTCTCCGGAATGCACCTCGCTTGATGCTCGTAACGATCGTGGCGCGGGAAGCGCTCGGTGATCAATCGAATCGAGTCGCCCGTCATCTGCAACAGAGAACGAGGATTGACGTGAGTCTTCAATCCTCGCTCACCTCGGCGAACGCGTCGTAGAGGCCGCCGGACGGCTGCACGCGAAAGTTGACGCGGAAGATCCGCCGCTCGCCTTGCGGCTCGAATTCTTGGATGTCCGTGCGGGCGGTGTGCTCCCGGTCGACGGACAGCCGACCGCACTTCTCGCGGAACTCCGAGCGGACGACCGCCTCGTTCATCTTCGCGACGGCCAACTCGGCAACTCGCAACGCAATCGTCTCGTCCTTGATCAGCGAGAACTCGTGCTGGCAGAGGCAGAACTGGAACGGAATGTGCATCGAGTCGCACGTGCGGGGTTGCGGGAGCGGGCGGCACAGCGAGGAGCCCAAGAGCGTCCGGTTCGCGTGCTCGTAGGTGGAATTCGAGAAGTCGGTCGTCTTGTTCCACTCGGCCGCGTTCTGCAACCAGTCGATTCAAACGGCGAGTGTTGCGAAAGGTCAGTCACATTTACGATGTCCAGCAAGGTCGCGTACAAATCGAAGTGCGAGGTCAGCTGCCGGCTGTTCGCGCGAAGTTGCTCCATGAGCCCCGATTGTCCTCGCAGGTGTTCGGGCACCAGGACGATCAAGAACGGATTGTTGTCCTCCACTTCGCCAACGAGCGTCTGCCGCACAGGTCCCGTCCAACGGCCGTGATCGCCCATGAACACGACGAACGCATTCTTCAGCTAAAACGAAAGAGTTCACTCGGAGTACAAGCGGAAAGGACGAACCTTCTGTTTGATGCGAGCGAAAAAGTCGCGGAACTGTTGATCGACGTGGTAGAGCCCGTTGTGATCGTCGTGAGCAATCTGCGTCATCCACGACAGGGAGAACTTCGGTTCTCCCGGGTACTTGTGCACGAACTCCTCTAAGATCTCCAGCTGGTAGGTGTGTCTCTCTTTGCACTGCCGGTCAAAGAGCAGGCTCGCCAATCCCGCGTCCTTGTAACCATCTCGAGCGTCGAAACGAAGAGCGAACGGCCTGCACAAACACGCAAATGAGATGAGATGAACGATCAAAGACTGAATTCATGTAGTGATCAACGGGCGGCAACGTGAATCCCTTGCAATCGTACCACGTGAAAATGCCATCGGACCTGAAAGAAGCGGCAAAGACTCAAGGTTAGGAAGGAATGAGCTCGCCAGTCTTCGACCATCATCGTGCGGTAGCCTCCGTTGCGGTAGTCGAAGAAGACCACGTTCTCCTTCTCCATCGGCTGCCCGCACAACTCGTCCAAACGGCCGCCCAGCTGCTCCGTTCCCCAGGGATTCGGAAGCGAGTTCTCCGCTCGTTCGCCTGCAACCAAGCAGATGAATGACCGGTTGATGAGAAGAGCTAACCGACGAGAAATCCGTAGGCGTTCGGCCGACTGTTGACTCTGAAATCACTCGTTTGTTGCTCACTCCTAACGACCCTCAAAAGTACCCGACTTTGTTCGCGAACGGGAAGACGACGGCGTCCATCTCTTTTCGCAAGAACTCCGTCGTCTTAGGCATCGAGCGGAAGAACTGGCTCATGCTCACCGAGTCCAGCAGGAGCATGTGCACGTCCGAGCTGCCGGCAGGCGGCTTCACTTCGGGCGGTCTGCAATCCAACGATCAAGCGAGTGAAGAAGGAGGAAACTCACGGCTGTTCGTGTATCTGCATGTGCAGGAATTTGTACGTGACGAAGCCGAGCAGCGTGCACTGGACTTCGAAGACGTCGCACTCCGGCCGGCTGCCGTTCGCGCCCACCGGCAGCCACTCGCCGAACTGCAGCGTCCAGTCGTCCACGGGCAGCAGGCAGCGAAAGGAACACGACTCGTAGGCGTGCAAGAAGCTCGTTTGGTCCACGCGGAGCAGCCCGTCTTCCACTTGACTCCGCCGTTCGTAGCTCGGCGTGCAGCTGCGCCAAGGATTGTGCTCGGGCTTCAAAAGAGGCGTGACGGAAGGATCCCAGGGGTCTGCAAGCGATCGATCTTTCGGTTGTCTCCGATCCCCCATCCACTCACCCAATTTGGGCACGCGGCATCCGGTCGACGGCTGGTCGGTCACGTTGCGGACGGCCGAAAAGTTCGCTCCTTCTGCAAACCACGAGCTTTTGTTCAAAGAAGAAGACTGAACTCACTTGTCGAGCCGATCTGATCGGACGCCTTAAACAGCAGCGAGCGAGAGACGCGCGGCTCGAAGTGGAAGACGAGAAGCAGGACGGCAGCGGCGAGAAGCCCCAGAATCCACTTGAACAAGGGCATCGCCTGCAAACGAGCATTCAATGGTTGCACGCACCCGGCCCAAAAGTTTTGATCTCGAGTTGTGGATGAAATCGAAACGAAACGAAAAGAAATCGGCCGATCAATAAGCCGCTCGCTCTCTGTGACCGACCACTGTTTTTGCTCCATTTCTGCCGTTGCGCACTGCGCGAGCCGAAAACTTCTGCACCGAGCTACTCGTTGGAGAAAACGTACCAAATTTTTCAACAAACTTCCGGAGCAGAATGCGGAGGAAACCGACCGCGTTGGACAAGAGGCGACCAGCGCGGATCGACCGCTCGAGAGAGCGGCAAGGAAGAAAGAAGGATGCACTCCGCACTGATCGCGGCAGGAATTTCTTTTGGGTCCGAGTTGGTCGACCAACGCACGCTACACTTGTGATCGTCTTTATCTTCGTACAATTCTGTTACATCGTCTGTTTCTGACTCTGGCGTTTTAAAGTTCGTCGAATTAGTGAACGGGCAGTCCAAAGATCCCTCAATAGGCGTCGCGCAAAACCATCTGTCGGTAATCCAAATTCTATTCGTCAACAACCAGCTAGAGGACAACAAGAAGGTTCTATCAGCCGTCCGTTCAATCGCAGTACGTCATTAAGATCAGCGTGAGCCAATAGAGGAGGTTGCCGACCGAGTAGAGCAGCGAGAAGACCTTCTGAGCGAATCTAAACGACAACGATCAATAGAATGTTTCGAACAAGTAATCTACCGATCGATCTTCTGTCCCGTCCACTCGCTCTTCGGCTTCTTTCGGTTAGAGCGGCCGGTTGCCTCGACCGCTCGACTGGCGGTCAGCTCGCTCAACTCCTCGGCTTTCTCCCGCTCGGTCCTCGCTGCCCGCCTCCTCTCCACGAGGAAGACGACCGCCAGTTCGACGAGCGTCAGGACCACAAACACCATGCAGCCGAGACAAAAGACATCGATCGACGTGACGAAGCCCACCTGCAACGCTAACCTTCCAGCGTCTGTGTGTTCAATAGAGAACTCACTCGTGCGAATTGACTCGAAACATTCGCGTACTGCAGCGAAAGTATAAGAAGCATGAAGAACCCTGCAAGAAGAAATGGCTGATCAATCTTCGAATTGAGAAACTAGCCGAGCATCGCGCGCTGAACAAGCCACTTCTGCCCCAAGCAGAAGGAGAGCAACGAGATGTAAATGGCCGCCACAGACGGCAGGTATGTCTGGACGATCTGCACAGTCGGTTTATAGAACGAGAGGAACGACCGCCGCAGCTGGAGAGTGAACAGAAGCTGAAGGAAGACTCGAGTGAAGGCAAACAGACGGTTGTCTTGCTCGCCTGATCCCAGTCGCCCACTTCTTCCTTCCGCACGGTCCGTTCGCTCACGAACTTCTTCAGCACGAAGTTGCCGGCTTGGAGGCGGGGGAAGAGGCGGACGGGCGCCGATTTCCTCCACGCCAAGTGCACCCGCTGCGAGTGGAAGCGGACGGATTCGAGAACCACCAGGCATTCCACTCGATCCAACTGGAAGCAACGATCAAATGGAAGAAAGGAGAGGTGTGGGCTCACAGGAAACAAGCCCAAATGGAAGACGCAGGGAACGTCGACGAGCAGCCGCCTTCTCGATTGAACGCGGCCGGTCGGGAAGACGAGGAAGAGGGCGGGAGCGAGTGGATCACTTCTTGCATTCACCTGCCAGTGGAAAAGATTTAAAGACGAGTGAGTGGCGACCGACCACTTCGATCCGCGGCGTCCAAATTCGTTCGGCCAACCGATGAGAGACGTCCAGCGGATCCACGCAGTCGACTCCTTCCGCCTGCTCGTAGGCCAACCGCCGATCGTTCCACTGCTCCACCAGAAGGAGATGAACGGATGCCCGGCCTTCGGCCTCGTTCACGTCCACTCGCTCGACGACCACTTCGCTCTCGACGTCCAGCGTGTAGACGGTGGGGAGCTCCAGTGGGTCGTACGAACGAAGTAGATCTTCGGCGATCCTGAACGCTCCACAACTCCTCAACGAACAGCATAGAAGAACGAACGTCTTCGCATACTCCCGCCCCTTCCCGAGTTCGCACTTCGGAGCGCCGGGAATCAAATTTTCGTCCTCGTAGGCGGCCCACTTGACGTTCGGGTCCTGAACGCACTCCTCGCCGTCCTTCCGCACGAATCCCGTCCGGCACTCGCACGTGAACGAACCGTTCGGGTGAACGGTGGAGTACGAGCTCGACGGATCGCATTCTGAAGGAAATGCGGTCGGTGAACGCTCCTTTGCTCTTCTTTCTACTCACTCGGTTCCGTTGAGTTGGAGGCGGTTTGGGCGTTCGATCCGAGCAGCAAGAAGCCGGAGAGGAGCAACACGCAGGAAGAGACGAGCATCCTCGTTCTTTTCAACACAAACGAGTGGAAAACAAATCCGTCGAGTGCAAATCCCCTGTCGAATCCGCTCGCCGAAAAAAAGGTCGCGTTTTTTTGCAAACGCGAACAAACGGGCCGCCGACCTCCTTCTTTTCTCACGAGTTCCCATGGAAACAACGGGGATTTCGTGCATTCCGAGTGATTATCACGAACATAAGATGTTTGCTTCTGGTTCTTGCACGAACGAACAGCAAGGCTCTCGATTTCCGGCATTTCTCAACGTTTCTCAATTGCGCTTGCTCGTTTACGAGTGCACAATGACAAGTGAGTGACTTCTGGACTTTAGACACGTGTGGTGCGGGCATGAGCGTTGTGAATCGCTGGTAAAAACCAATCACTCAACATTTCTGCCAATCATTCCGCAACCAACGATCGAACAAGAGAAACCCGAGCGGATTGTCCGCGGAGCACGCCGTTTGGCCAAATGCCCTGCGATCTCGACCGGCGCCTTTCACAATCGACTCTTGCGATCGTGAGCGTTGCGTTCGACCGACGAGCGGGGGATTCGCTCTCGCATTTGCCCTATCGTTCGTTTGCGGCGATGGACCCCGCGGAACTCGGCGTGAAGCTCGAGGCGCTCGACGGGGCGGAGGAGGGACCGCCCGTCCACGGCAATATCGACTGTTTTTCGGCCATCCGGCTGGACGTGAGTCTTCTTGGATCGATTTCTATTGATTTTTGTTCTTTCTTCAGCAAATCTGCGGCCTGTGCGGCTGCGACATCAAGAACAAAGCCTGCCGAGCCCGCCACGAGAAGAGCCATGCGAATGTGCGCAAATGGAAGTGCTCCGTGTGCGCTATAACGTACATCAACTCCTACAAGCGTGCGCGTCATGAGGAGAGGGAGCACGGACTCAAACGGCACAAAGCCGACGAAAAGAACCCGAACGCGATCAAAATCCGCAAGGTTTGTCCCTCCTCTTCCAGCTTTCTTCCATTCCGTGTGTTCAGAGTCAACTGGCCGGCATGTTCAACGTCGGCTTCAAACTGGTCAGCACGCAATTGACCGCCGCCTCTTCGGCCGCCCTCTGCATCGACGGGGAGCAGGAGACGACCGTCGCCGACTTGGAGGAGCTCCAGCGAACGAAACCCCATCGGCCGCCGGCTTTGGTTCGTTTTTTCCCACCCATGAATGTTCTGAATCGCTCTCGTTCAGCCGCCCTGTCCCCACTGCGGCATGGAGTCGTTCACGTACTGGCAAGGTCGGAAGGTCCACATCGAGTCGCACAAAGTGATCGATGGCTTCCAATGCTCTCTGTGCGGCATCTACAAGAAGACGTCGATCGATCGGAATCTTCACGAGCGCTTGGTTCACGGCATGGTCCGTCACAAGGCCGACTACCACGGGAAGGAGCCGCTTCGCATCTTCTACGTAAGTATCCTTTTATTTCTTCTTGTATGAGTGCTCGCTTTGCAGACCCAACGGCGATTCTTCCGCCAAATCGGAACGAACTTCAAGCAGCTGCAGCGGGACACCGTCAAGAGCGAGTCGGGCCTCCCGTCCGCGTTCCTCGTCAACGTGATCCGCCGACAGCGACCGCCACTCAAGCGGAAGACGCCCGCTGAACCGTCGGCCGCCTCGCAAGCCCGCACTTCTCAGGCGTCGCCCGCCAAACGGTCGCGCGGTCGTCCGAAAAAGCGGCAGACGATCGCGGGAGTTCTCGGCGATCAAGCGGGAGCGAGCGGACCGTCCGGCGAATCGCTTCGTCGTTCGTTGCCCGCCCACAACGCCGCGCACGTCCGTCGACCGCCGTCGCCGTTGGAACCGGCCGCGCCGTCGCTCTCGCCCACCGAGATCCTCCGCTCGCTCTTCGCTTCGGTGGACGTCGAGCAGCCCGCCGCGCAGCCCGTCGTCCCGCCCGCGCTGCCGCTCGTGGAGCAGCCGGCCGAGCAGCTCGTCCAGCTGTTCGCGGAGCCCTTGGTGGAGCACGTGATGGAGGAACCCCAAGAAAATCCTCTTGCGGTCAACCAACCCATGGAGCAAGAGGTGGAGCCCGAAGTGATCACGCTGAGCGATTCGGAGGACGAAGAGCCGACTCGGCCGGCCGCTTCGGGAATTCGACAGCAGAAGGAGGAGCGCCGTCCGCCGCCCGTCCACCCGCCGCTCGCCGTCGTCCAACCGGTCGTCCAGCCGGCCGCCCAAGAAGGAGGCGGCGGATCGAAGCGCAATCGGATCATGAGCGAGATGAGCAAACGGCCGCAGCTCTTCTACTTCGACTACACGGCGGTGGGTCCCCTCTTCCTTCTACGGTTTATTCCTCCTCGCGCTTTCAGTTCGGCCGCGATCCCGGCGTGTTCCCGCTGACCATGTGGATGAACGCCTCGGCCTGCTCACTCCTCGTCGTGCGGCTGGACACGCCCGAATGGAAGGGCAAATTCGCTCTGCCGCCGCACACGTTCCTCTTCCAACTGGACGACTGCGGTGGCCACTTCCTCCTCTTCAACAAGGAGGCCGACCGCCCGCTGGCCGATCGGCTGGTCGCTTCGGGTCTTCTGGGAGCGGGCCGCAAGACCTTCCGCCAGCTGATGGCCGTGATCTCGGCGATGAATCTCCGCTCTGTTTTGATTGCCGCCGACGAGGAGACTCGTGAGTTCTTCCATCATTTGACTCGTCCTCACTGTTCGGATTTCAGGCGTCTTCGTCCAGCACCTCCACTCGGAGAACTTCTGCGTGGTTTGAATCTCGGATGGACGTCCTTCCTAGTCCCCATTAACCGATTGAAATGATCCCCGCTTTCTTTCACGCCTTTCGGTTGTACGCGGTACACGCGAACCGCTTGCTGGTTTGAGCGGATGTTTCCTAATAAAATTCATTGTTTTTACGTTGTTCTGCTTCAAAGAAGAGCGAATACTCGCTCAATTAATCAAGCGGAACTCGAAAAGAGCCTCGAGAGGCGAGCGGGTGGAAGAGCGGCGGCGTTGCCTTCGGCTCGTGAGTGCGCCCGCCACTCGCCGGCTGCTTTCCCGCGTCCAGTCGGTCCGCGGACGCCCCACCAGCGAGGATGGGAGAGCGGAAAGAGCGGGAAGCCGCCCGACCGCCCGCTCGCTTCGTGTGCGGAGGACGCGGATTTTGGCGCGTGGTTTGCGTCTCGCACTCGGTTGGCGAGCGGCGAGTGAGTGGACGCGCGCGCAAAAATGCCGACCGCCTGATGTCCGCAGTTCTCCGTTGATTTCCACCGAATTTCCACCGAATTCCCACCGAATTTCTACCGAAATGCAAGCCGGAACGTCGGCCAACCCGCCGCAACGGCCGATCGAAATCATCCGCGCGAATTCGGACGGCGAGGAGGTGGGCGGCGAGTGGAACGAGGAGCCGGGCGTCGTCTGTGTAAGCGGCCATCCCTTTCTACTTCATCCATTCTCTTTCTTTTAGTTCAAATGCCCCGTGTGCGACCTCCGCTTCTCCTGCTGGTCGCTCCTGAACGCACACGCGAGGGCCCACGACTCCGACGACCAGTTCGTGTGTTCGCTGTGCGGAATCCGCCGCCCGACGGCCGCCGATCGAAATCGACACGAGGAGCAGGTCCACGCGTACGCCCGCTTCATTTCCCATCGTGAGCGAAAAGAAGCGAGTCGAATCGGAGCGGTGGGTCCTCCTCGTTCTTCCCACATCCATTTACTCGGTTCGTGATTGCAGATGAAAATGGTCACTTTGCGAAATGTGGGCTCGACCTTTGACAAGATCCAGCAGGCGGTGCGAGAGGAGTTGGAGCGGACGATCGTCGTTGCGCCGTCTTCGCCGCTGCGGGCCGCGGGTCCGGAGAAGCGGCCGCTCGCGAGCAGCCTGCCGACCGCCGCGAAACGAGTGCGCGTCTCGAACGTGGCCGAAGTGGTCACAATCGAGGATTCGGACGAGGAGCAGCTGCCCGAAGATCTCAACGTTTCCGCCCCGAACAGCGAGCCGACGGCCAACCGAAAGAGATTGAGGGTTCGTTTGCTTGATCTCGAAGACGGCCTCCAATCGCCCGCTTTCAGTACGCCTGTTCAACGTGCGGAGTGACCGCCAACTCGCGCGATCTCATTCGACAGCACGAGGACGGACACGAGCGGCAGTGCGATTGGGAGTGCGCCGTCTGCCTCACCACCTACGGCCGCTTCTCCAAGCGCAACAACCACGAGATTGCCGTGCACAATTTCCATCGAGCAACCGCCGACAAGTGCCGCAAAGAGGCGGTCAAAATTCGGAGGGTGGGTGATCAACGAGTGCAGTCGAATCATTCCGTTTCTTCTTTCAGTCCCAAGCCGCCCGTCTCTACAACGCGGGCACGAAGCTGGTCGAATGCCAGAAGAAAGCCCGCCCGTCTTCCGCCCACTGGCCGGCCGGCGATCGGAACGCGTCGGTCGCCGAGTTGCAGGCGGCGATCGAGCGGAAAGCCTACAAACCGTCCCACTTCGACGTGAGTTCCATTCATTCTGCTTGATTGAATGCGGTCGTTTGCAGGAGGGATGCCCGCACTGCGGCTTCAAGACCAAGAGCTACCTCATCTTCAACCTGCACGTGGCAGCCCACACGTCCGATCACTCCTTCCTCTGCTCGCTGTGCGGAACGCGGTGGCTGGATTGGGAGAAGCGCAACATTCACGAAATAAATGCACACTTCTTCCTCCGTCAAGTTGTGGACAAAAAGCGCAAGGAGGCGATCAGGATCGATGCGGTGAGTGGAAAACGAAAGAGGATGATTCCCATTGATTGTTCTGCAGACCTTCCGTTCGATTCTCAAAAACGTCGGCAAGAACATCGAAGAGGTGCAGCAAAAGGCGCTAACGAGCGGCAGCCAGATGTTCTTCGACCCCAAAGAAGAGCCGGCAAACGAGGAGGTGGCGCGAAGAACGAGCCCGCGGAAAAGAGCGTCCGTTTCGCCCCGCAAATTGTGCACCGTCCGTCCAGTACATTCAATCGATCAGAAGAACGTCGAATATTCGTTTGTCCCGCTTGCAGACCGCGAACGACGCCCACCTAACGGAGGACGCCGTCCAACGGTTGAATCGAAGCGTGCCGCCCGTCCCGCCGCCCCTCCCGGAGCCCGCCGCCTGCTCCCACGAGTCGCTGGAGCCCGCGCAGATCGTCGACCTGCAGGAGGACCTCGAGTGCGCCCTGGAAAACCCCAGTTTTTCGGTCTGGTCGCTCTCCGCCCTCCTCTCCGCCTTTGCGGCCACCCGCTCGAAGGAGGTCATCAACGTTTCGCCGGGCAGCGCCCGCCCGTCCGATCGCCCCGCCTGCTCGCAAGGGGCCCCACCCGCAGAGTCGAAACGGCCGCCTTCGTTCCGTGATGCAGGAGCTGATGAAGAAGCCGGAGGTCCTTTATTTCAACTACGAAGAAGTGAGTTCTTTTCGCTGTGGATTGCCTCGTGAACCTGCCCGCCTTTCAGTTCGAAGAGGACTTCGGGACGCTGCCGGTCGGTTGCTGGAAGAACTTCGACAAGTGCTCGCTGCTCCTGCTCCGCCTCGCGGGCGAGGAGTGGGACGGGGACGTGCGGTTGAAGTCGCCCGTCTTCCGCGTCGCCCTCGACGATCCGCGCGCCGGCCACGTGCTGGTGTTCGCCAAGTCGGACGCCCACGCGCTCTACGACCGCCTCGTCCGCCAATTGCAGCCCCGCATGACGTTCGTTCAGCTGATGGCTCAAATCGTGCAGCTGCCCGAGAAGTTTTCGTTGATCATGAGCGGCCAGGAATACAGTGAGTTTCCCCCCATTCACTCCTCACTCTCTACCCCTCGTCGTTTAGAAGCCGCCAAATATTCGTTTCGGGCTAACCGACGGGTCTTTCTCTAGCCTCCGCATTGATTGCATTCGATTGTTTACGCGTATGTCTCGAATAAACTGCCTCTATTTCGCCCGTTGGCCCGAATCTCTTCGGACGAATCGAAAGAACGACGCGAAAACACTCGCCGTCGTGCGCAGTCGGTCGTAAACGACGCCAAACGAGGTTAATCTTTGAGCAGAACGGTCGGGGCCCAAATCACATCAAGCGGCCGTTCTCCGCAACGCGCTCCATGACAACCGGGCGGCAGTTCGCGGAACGGGTGATTAGCGGGCGGAGTGATCCGCCGCTCGTGGACCGGATGTTTGCGGCCACCTGCGCGTGGGTTCTTCTGTTTATAAACGGGAACACAAAGTTCGTGCGTGACCCAACAGCCGGCCCTTTGCTGCAAGAACGTAGGAATGGCCGTCTTTTTGCTCCTCGTAGTCGTCGTGCTCACCTTCCTCTTCCATCAGTTCTGGTGGCGTCTGCAGCATCTGCCCGGTAATCGAGTAGTGGGAATAGGGAAGAGATTGAAGGCCGTTTGATTGAAGCTGGACCGCTCCCCCTGCCCATCATCGGCAACGCCCATTCGTTCGTGAAGAGCGAGCGGTGGGAGCGGCAGTTTGTCGAGTGGAAGGAGCGGTACGGGAAGATTTACACGTACTGGATGGGCCCTCTGCCGATCATTGCCGTGAACGACCACCAGCTGATGGTCGACATGTTCGTGAAGGACGGGGACTCCTTTCGCCGACCGTTGCACCTTCGAGCCGCTCGACATCGCCGCTCGTGGGGGTCTCTTCGGCATCATCTCCGTGTCGGGCGACCTGTGGGTGGAGCAGCGGCGGTTCTTTCTCCGGACGATGCGGGAGTTCGGGCTGGGCCGCAATCAAATGCAAGGAGAGAGTGAGCGAGTGGAGGATGAAAGCAATCACATCATGGTCCTCGTGTCTTTTGGGTGTTGGACGAGGTGCGGACGATCTTCGACCGCCTAAACGCGGACATCGAAAGCGAAGGAAGCGGACGGGGAGATTGCCGTCCACGACTACACGGACATGCGACAGGTTCGCTCATCAATGCCGTCATTTGCGGCTTTCGTATTACAGCGAATGTAAGCGATCATCGTTGTTCAAATGACAAACCTGGGGCAGGGACGGGAGGAAGAGTTCTACAAGCTGAAAGCGAACGACCGACGCTCTCGTGCAGGCGGTTGTGGACCCCGTCCTGCACATGGGCGTCCACTCGCATCTGTTGGCCAAAATCCCGCCCTTCCGTTCGCGCATCCAACGTTTGTGTTCGCTTTTTGACGAGATCGCCGACTTCTTGGGCGGAGTGGTGAGTGCCGGCTGAAGGGAACGTCCCCATTTCCTTCGTTTGAGATCGACGACCACCTTCGGGATCACGACTACGCAGAAGTGCACGAACCAACCGACTTCATCGACGCCTACCTGCTTGAGATGGAGAAGCGGAAACACAGCGAGCAGCAAACTTTCTTCACGCGCCGCCAACTCCAGAACGTCGCATTCGATGCGTACGTGGCCGGGCAGGTGCGTTCTTTCCGCTTATGCCTGGTTAATCTAATTCCTTTTGTTTGAAGGAAACCACAGCGGCGACGGTCACCTGGATCCTTGCCTATTTGATCCGCTACCCGGAGGTCCAACGAGCGAGTGCACGAGGAAATGGACCGAGTGGTCGGGAGCGGGCGGTTGGTCACGATGGGCGACCGCCTCCAGCTGCCGTTCACGAATGCCGTCATCCTTGAGGCCACCCGTTGCGCGAACATCATTGGTTGGTGGTTTGTGGAAGGAAGGAGTGATTACAAGGGGGATTGCAGGCCAAAACGTCCCTCGCCGGTTGACTCGCGACCTTCAAATTCGGCGACTGTTTGGTGAAAAAGGGGACCGCCATCCTTCCACAGGTCTCCGTCTTGCACGTGGACCCGACGGTACCAGAGAAGAAGAGGAAGGCAATCATTCATCCGATTGTTGTTGTTAGGTCTACCCGAACCCCCACGTCTTCCAACCGGACCGCTTCATCGACGAGAACGGCCAGTTGAAACGGTCGGATCAACTGCTGCCCTTCAGCTTGGGCCGTCGGGCGTGTCCGGGCGAGTCGTTGGCCAAGCAGGAGATCTTCCTCTTCATTTCCAATCTGCTCAACCACTACGAGGCAGCCCGAGAGAAGGATGTCCCTCAATAAACTTGTTTCTTTCAGTTCTCCGCCGGCCAGAATCCCCCGACATTGCTGAAGGCGGCTGGCGGCGGCTCGATTTCCACCCAACCGTTCACGTGCAAACTGAAGCGGCGATTCGGGCACGAGCATTGATCGAAAGGATTGATTGTAGTGCGTTGTTAGAACTTCTTCCGAGTAGGTGGGCATTCAATCGATAAACTATTTGTGGTTAGTTCTGAACATCAAATGTGTCTATCCTCTTTCTGACAGTCATCAAATGATAGAGAATTGATTGGATTGACGACTTCCAAATGAATTTTTGCCTTCTGTCCAACCCCAATGAACAACCGCGTGATAAAAGCACTCGACAAACGGACTGACTGACAGGCGATGGCGAGGCCCTCCCACAAGGCGCGCCCGCAAGTCGCCCTTCAGCTGCGCCCTGTTTTCGTTGGCAACTAGCGGAAATGTCAGCTGATTTCGGCCGCTGTCGTTGCAAACGTCCAGCGGAGTAAAAGAGATCAGTGATAAGGGGATCATTGTACAGGTCTAGCCACGAAACCTCATTTATTACGTTGCAAGTAGAGCGTTTTCCAATGGTTTCACCAATTTGCTTTGTTCTTACTGTTCGTTTTTCCCGAGTTCCAGGCTCTTTCTAGTCACTTTCCTTAGCTTGTGTGTCCGTTCGAGGATGAAATGTTTCCTTCCATGCGGTTCCAGTTCGTGTTTTGCCGGACGATAAGCAGCAGCTGATTAGAAGAGTGAGGATTGAAGAAGGACGATGCGTCAATTGCCCTGCGATGAGCCGGTTACTTGGCCTTCGTTTCACGCTTTCTAATTTCCGTTTGTTTAAACCGCGAACTCCTAATCTTCCTTCCGCCTTCCTCCAACGGTCATCCATCCCTCTCTTTGCCTAATCGCTCATTCGCGTACACGTACGTTTAATTTCATTAATAATTGATTGGAGCGGTGGGAAGAGGGGAACGCACTCATCAATAATTTTCGGCCTTCTCGTTGCCGTGTTTGTGTGTTTAATTGGAGGCAACCGAGGGCTCTCGCTGGTGTCCTCCGAAGGGACCTTTGCCGGGCGGGAACAAACCCCGGCCAGAGGTCCAATTGTTTACCGCCATTCCGGGCGGCCGTCGGGTCGGCGGCCGTGTCTTCTTCTTTGGCTTCCCGCCGACTCCAGAAGACGGGCCCGAATTCACGAAAATTCGCTTATTTTCGCCCGTCGAGCGAGCGAGCGGGGGAAATCGATTGCATTTCGTGTGTCGCTCGCCTCCCGCCCGCCCGCCGCTCCCTCTCGCTCGTGGCCGCCGGTGCTCGTTCATGTGATTCGGGCTGCTCGTCGGCGAGCGGGTGCATTCAGATGGGGATAGTGATGGAAATTGGATGAGCCCGAACATCCGCTTCACACCTGGGCTCGCTTTTTGGACGACAATGCTGAAGACCCTCCTGCTTTCCCTTAGTTTTGAACGGGTTTTCCGAGTCACGGGAGTCTGATCGGCTGAACACGGCGAAAATCTTTATCGCGCGAAGACATCTGCGCGTTTAGAACGAAGAGGACAACCGCGGGCGACCCATTCCTTGTTTATTTCGAGGAAACTCGTGACTCGCTCGTGTAGATTTCCTTCCATTTATTCCGATCGATCGATTGCAGGCTAATGGCCGACAAGAAGGACGAAAATCCGGCGACCCCGACGGTCGAGAAGCAGCCGGCGGGGGCGGCGAAGAGGCGGCCGAGTCGACGGAAGACGCCGACGGAGCGCCCACCCCGCCGGCCGACCTCCAGTCGCCCGGCCAGTGGTTCAACTTCGGGGCCGAGTGGATGGCCAAGGCGAAGGAACAAGTGAGTCCCCGCTTCCTTTCGATTGTTCCATCTGGTTCGCTCCATTGCAGACGATGAACACGCTGGAGTCGGTGAAGAAGGACCTCAACGAGTTCCAGGAGACCGTCAGCAAGGAGGCCACCGCGCTCGCGTCGGCCAGCCAGAAGGCGGTCAAGCAGCAGGCCGAACTCCTCCAGCAGTTCGTCTCCACGCCCGAGACGGCCGACAGCGAGCAGCCGAAGGAGAAGGCGGGAGAGGCGAGCGGCTTCGGGCTCGGCTGGATGAAGGGCCTGGTGGAGACCGTCGAAGTCGTTGTAGCATCGAGGACACGACCAAGGACGAGGCGGCCATCACGGAGCCCGTGAAAGTGGGCACGCGGAACTCGGCCCTCGATCAAGTGCGTTTCTTCCTTCCTTTCTTTCATCTGTCCAATCGTTCGACTTTCAGTTCCAACTACTCGAGTTCCAAAACAACGAGGCGACGTTCCTGAAGCCGCCGACCGCCCACCTTGAGTTCTACAAGGAGTGGCTGCGGGAGTTCAAAGCTCACCGAGTACAACGGTGAGTCCACCATCCAGCGGTTCCTTAATTCTCTTCGTCACGCGTGTTTAGGCGAGATCAACATCCTGCTGGCGAACAACCCGGAGCTGCGGAAGATCTTCTCGAAGATCGTGCCCGCTCAAGTCGACAACTACACGTTCTGGAATCGCTATTTCTTCAAGATCTACGTTGCGGAGATGGAACGGGAGATTCGGCTGTCCAAGGGCAAAGTGTTCGAGCAGCTGAACGTGGACACGAACAACGGCGCCAAGCTGAAGGCCGAGGAGAAGAAAGGGAGGTCTCCGTTAGAGCCCATCTTTCCATTCGTTCACGTGCAGCTTGCAGAACACGCGTTGAGCCCAGCCGCCACGGACAACGAGTCGTGGAGCGTGTGCTCGTCGGGGACGGCCGACCTGCAGGAGCTGCCGGACGAGACCGAGAGCGTCACGAGCGACAAACTGACCGGCCCGCTCACCCCGAAGGCCGCCGACGACTCGCCCACCGACGAGTGGGAGGCGTGGGAGAAGGCGGACTCCTCGAAAAGCTCCAAGAGCTCCAGTGCCGATCCCCAGTGATCCCCCGAATGTACCCTCCATTCCACCGGCCGCCCGCCCGTGCTCCGAATTCCACTTGTATCAATCCTCTTCCACCTTCTTTTAACGTCCTCCGGGTGCCCGACACACTTCTTTTGCACGTCCCGCATGTGAATCCTCGCCCGCCCGCCCGCTTCTTCCTGTTGTGTGTCTGAACTGCTTCCCTCCGCCCTCTAGTCGACCGATCGTAGGCTGCTCGTGTAAATTCTGTTCTTGACTGATTGAGAAGAAATACGGATAATAAATCGATGCAAACCAACAACAACAGCGAGGGTTTATTCGCGGAGATCACTTGCAGCTCCCCTTTCGCGGTTTGGCCGCTTTGCCCTTCGGCCCATCGCTTTGGCTCAGCTCCTTGGGCAGCGACTTGAGCGAGTCAAGGGTGCCGTCCGACTTCTTCGGCGGCGCCAACGGAAGAACCTCCGGACTGAAACGAGTGCACATGAGAAACGAGGCGGAAAGCCCGCTCCTCGGTTGACCCGCAAGAGGCGAAACCCGCTAGCGCAGTGGAAAAGGCAAAAGATTGCGGGGGAAGGGACTGAAGGAGATGCCACCCGGAGAAGTCTCGCGATGATTTAAACACGTCTCTGAATGCAAGATTGTGGACAACAACAGACGATCGATTCTGAGCGAGACTTTGAGATCCCCCTTTTGGCTCCCCGGAAGGCACCTTTGTTTGTTGGAGGGGAGGCCGGCGGAGCTCGACTGTTGCTGGGAGGTGGACGGCGGGGCGGCCGAAGTGGGCGGCCGGCGGGAGGCCGTCGAAACGGCGGCGCTCTTCGGGATCCTCGGCAGGTCGCGCGTCAACACCACTTGCTTCTTCTTCCGCTTCGTGCATCCGAACATCCCCGCCGCGAGGAACATCGCCTGAACGAAGAGAGGGCGGGCAAAGGAAGAGGAAGAACTCACGATTGCTGCGAGCGGACAACAAAGAAGCGAAGTCCATTGGACGACCGATCGGAGGGAGGGCGACGTCGTGCAAAAACAGGAACTTTTGCGAAAACGAAACGATGTTGTTGGGGCTTCTCATGCAAATCTCATTCTCTGAAGTGGACGGTCTTCGTTTCGCGGGTGATCGAGCCACCGGTCAGATCCTTCACTTCTTTATTGCTCCAACTCGAATCCGCGAACAACAGCAGTCCGAGCAAATAGAAGGGAGAAGCTGGCGAAGGAAGGAAGGAGGAGAACAGTGGTAACTGGAAGCCGGCAACATGCCCCCGGCTGGGCTCAAGGAAGGCGACCCGCAGGCAAAGAAGGTCTGCCACCGCATTCAAGAAGACGGGCAAAGGTTGTAAGCGTACTCTTCCTTGTTGGACGGGGTGACCACGTCGCGATCGCGTTGGATCAACGAAATGCGGATTTCCACGCGCCTGGCAAGCCGCTTGGAACAAGGCGTCGGCATTGTCGACGTCCGTGTACTCGATTTCGATCCATTGATCGCCGTAGATGGCGTCGAATTTGCCGCATTCCTTCCACTCTTGGCATTCCTGCAAGAACAAAAGAATTAAAAGGTAGAACAAATCCGCAATGTAAACTCGCCTCGACGATTCCGAAGTCAAAGCCAACGGTCGTTGCCTGGGCTTTGGTGACCGTGGCGTCGTTCTTCTGCCCGAACGCCAGGTTCTTCGAGTGGGCGCGATCAGCAAGGAGTTTGGCGTAGTCGAGGTTGTTCTGCTTCGTGATCAGCTTCTTGCTGCGCGTGTAGCTGTCCAGGTTGTCCGGTTCGATGGCTTGGAAGCCTGAAAGCGAAGTGGTTAAAAGGAGTTCAAGGATGGCCGGCTACCTTTTTCGGCACATTCGTCGATCCACTTGCCGACGATGTCCGCAATCGCCGCGCGGTTCTCGCCGGGGCCGTGAACAACTCGCGTTTGTCAATTCGGGATCACGCTCATCCTTCCACTCGGGATCCTCCACCAGCTGGCCGCCGCTCTTCAACAGCAGAGTATTGTGATTCTTGATCCACCAGTCCTTGTCGCCCGGCTGCGTTTGGAAGGCGTTGATGTAGCAAATCGAATACAGCCCGGCAGCGGGCGTCGCCGACATGTCGCGAGAGACGATCTTCACCCCGGCTTGCGGGTCGTACGGTCCACCGATCTATAGATCCTAACTTTGTGCGGGAGGATCGTAATGGAAGAGCTTACCTGGTAATCGACTTGGCATGCGGGCCGTGCGTCACGGCCGCCAGGCCGCCATTGGACGATCGTAAGGCGAGGAGCACCCAGAGCCCACGTTCTTGTTGGAAGGCATGTCGAGAGAGAGCGGATGTTAGCGAATGGTGAAGTCGTTTGTGCCCCGTTCCTTTTATACGAATAACGCCGGGTTAGAACGCCCTTTTGCTACGCACAAACTACGAGAACATGGTTGGTAATCCGGCAAAACTATAGGGAGGGGCGCGGATTATGAACGGAGGGATTAAAATCCCCTGTTGAGGAGGTCAATTATTCCGCTTCGAAATCGAGCGAAGATCGATTTTGTTGAACAAACTCCGCGCTGAACGGTCGAACTCTCTGGCGCTAATCCCCCCGTTTGCTTCGAAACGTCAAGCTCGATGGTGGTGAACTTCATCATTTCCCTGTTACGAATTGAGAGGCCGCTCTTCACGCCTCGATCATTGCAATCGTTCGTCCCCGCGCGGATCTTCGCTCTTTCCACAAATCAGGGAGGAAGAAGATGAACAGGAGAAATAATCTCTTCCATGGCTTCCTCGATCATCCTGGTAGATCTTCTAGGGCTGTTGCCCTTGGTGACCGTTGGCAGTTCTGCTCGTCCAAACGGCGACGGCTTGTGGACGTCCGCGTTGCTGGCGGCCATTCGTTGTTTCGTTTTTCGTTTGCAGAAGAGTTTGGTTGTGAGTGTTTAGCGCTCGTTTCATCCAATTAATTTGTCACGTTCTTCGACTAAATTTGTTGACGGACGGCGAGTAAACAAGGTCGCCGGACGGAAGCGGTCGGTGCAGCCGGAACACCCGAAAGCAGCACGAGACTCCGAACATTGGACTTTGCCCCGCTCTCGCGCCCGCCGCCCGAAACAAACAGACGTCTTTTGGGCCGGCGGCAACGTGACAAACGAGTGAGTGGAAGGTGGTCGACGGGAACGCGCGGTTTCGATCGCCCGCTCAACGCAAAAGGGCAAGGAGCACTGGACTTCTCGTTGCTTGCGGTCATTTCGGGTGCATTCGGTTGTTTTCTCGCGCAGTTCGAAAGCAGACGACCCGCGGGTCAAAGTCCGCCTTCACCACGCGCGATCTGCCTTGAACCGGTGGATCGAAAGCAGAGAACGCGCACAAAGTCCGGCAGAGATCAATGAGGTTGAAGAGCGTTCAATCCAAGGTATTCAAGGAGATCATTATGAAATCGAGATAGCAGAACCCAACCGTTATCTGCTCGTTTAGTGAACAGAAATAATCGGAGGAGTCGTTTCCGCCACGCGGCCGTTCGGTTCAAAGTACGCCCTTCGAAGGAGGGCTTCCATTTCGGGAGCGGCGGGTTGTTTTTTTCGGTCGCCGTTCGCCCCGCGGCAAAACACGTTCTCCCGCTCGCCGCTTCTTCGAATCACGCACCCACTCGGAGGTTTCCGTAAACAAGCGGAGAGCGATCGTCTGTTTACGAGCCGCCCATCGGCGTTCTTCCGTTCGGCTTCAAATGAAGGAGTGTGTGGAACGAAGGTACGAACGAGAGAACACAAAGTGCAACAACGAAGCGTTTAGTCAAATTGTTCTGTGCAAACACTCCACTTGGTTTGACGAGGGTTCAATCATCAGGACCCTAAACAACGCATCTTTCACATCCGATCGTTATCTCTGGGGTTCAGGAGATGAGGGCACAGATCGAAGGGAACACTCGCCGATCGACCGCAAAAGCGGCGTCTTTCGGGCTTTTCGGTGCGCAACGCGGCCACTTGCGCTGCGAGTGGGCTTTGCGCTCGTGCAGGCGTTCTTTGCACTCGCCCACTCGCAGCTGATTAGGCGGCGGGCGGGACGGGCGGCGATCATTTGGGCGATCGATCAGACGGCGGCCCGCCGTTGGCTCCGCCCCGTTCGACCGGCGACTCCGACCGGCGCCATGTGACTCCCGCCTTCGCCCAACACGAGCACCCGCTCCTTCGTATAAAAGAAGGCCGCCGGTTCATCGAACCCCTTTGCTCTCAAGTGCGAACTTTGCCGCGTGCCGCTCGCGTCCACTTTTGGTTAATCCTCTTGAGCTTTAGATTCCCTTTCGTTCTTCAAGCGAGCCCAGTGGAGTGCACGGCGAATCGCAGCGGTTCTTCCCACAATCAAGATGTCGCAAGCGGTGGCCAAGAACTTCTACCAGGTGGGTCCTCCTCCCTTCTTCTTCGATGTCATTGTGTGCTTGCAGGTGGTGAAAGCCGCTCCAAAGGGCCGCTACAAGGGCATCAAGCGGAACTATGAGGTGGAGGACGTGCTGAAGCTGCGCGGCTCCATCGACATCGAGCACACGCTCGCTATCCGCGGGGCGAACAAACTCTGGCAGCTGATCCACACGGAGCCGTTCGTGCCCGCCCTGGGCGCCCTCACCGGCAACCAGGCCGTGCAGATGGTCCGTGCGGGATTGAAGGCGATCTACTTGTCTGGTTAGTAGAAGACATTCCCTTTCTTCCACCTTTCATTCCTCTCGTTGCAGGCTGGCAAGTGGCGGCCGATGCGAACTCCGTGGGCGACATGTGAGTGCTTCCTTCGCCTTCTTCATTCAATCCATCCTTTTCAGGTACCCCGACCAGTCGCTCTACCCGGCGAACAGCGGTCCCGAACTGGCCAAGCGGATCAACAAAGCGCTCCGACGGGCGGACCAAATCGAGTGCGTCGAGTCGGAGGACTACCAGGCCCAACGCGATTGGTACGTGCCGATCGTGGCCGATGCGGAGGCCGGCTTCGGCGGCTCCCTCAACTGCTACGAGTTGATGAAGGCGAGTTCTCTTTTCTTTCCATTTGGGGCGAGCGGTGTAAACTCCGTGCGCTCTCGACCAAACGACCTTTGTGCTGCGGAAAGAAAGGGGTTGTTTACGGGCAACAGCGTCCTTGCCCGCACGCCGGCCGCTCGTTCGTTCGAAAAGTTTAACAAATTCGTACTCTTCGTTCAAACGAGCGAACATTCGGGGGCCTTGCGCTCGCTCGGCAGTCATTTCGTTGATAAAACGCGGGCAAAAAGGTGCCGCTCATTCGATTCGATTGATAAGATTTCGTTGGTCAAGCGGCTTCTGTACGAAAACACGAGCAGAATTTTTGAAGCAGATCAACAGGAAACGGGATACGCAAAGTAAACAATCACAACACAAATTCATTCACGCGCTCCATTTGCAGGCGTACATCGAGGCGGGAGCGGCGGGCGTTCACTTCGAGGATCAACTCGGATCGGAGAAGAAATGCGGCCACATGGGCGGAAAGGTGTTGATTCCGACCAGCGAGAACATTCGCCACCTGAACGCCGCCCGTCTGGCCGCCGACGTGTGCGGGGCGCCCACGATCATCGTCGCTCGAACGGCGAGTTCCCTTTTTTCTTTCTTCCCACTCACGTCTTCGTTTCTTGCAGGATGCCGAGAGCTCCCGCCTGTTGACGAGCGATGTGGATGAGCAGGACCATCCTTTCATCGATTGGGACGCTGGACGAACGGCCGAGGGTTTCTTCAAGCTGAAGGAAGATACCGCCCTTCAGGTGAGCTCCTTTTTGCCTCCCCTTCAACTCATCGCTCCTTCCAGGCCTGCATCCAACGGGCGAAGGCCTACGCGCCATACTCGGACATGATTTGGATGGAAACGAGCCACCCGACGATCTCCGACGCCCGTGCATTCGCGGAGGGCGTGCGCGAGGAGTTCCCCGACCAGCTGTTCGCGTACAACTGCTCGCCGTCCTTCAACTGGCGGAAGCACTTGCGACCGCAGGACATGGAGAAGTGAGAAGCTTCAGCGATCGCCTTTTTTTTTCACCGTCTTCTCGTTTAGATTCCAGCGAGAGCTCGGCGCAATGGGCTTCGCGTTCCAGTTCATCACTCTGGCCGGCTTCCACGCGAACAACTTCGCCGTCTACGACCTCGCCCGCAACTACCGTGAACGCGGAATGGCTGCCTATTCGGAGTTGCAAGAAAAGGAGTTCGAGGCCGAGCGGTTTGTTGCTTTTTTGAACTCCCTTCAGTAATCCCCCGCATTTTTAGGAAGCACGGCTACACTGCAGTGAAACATCAACGGCAAGCTTCTGCACTTCCTTCCTGTGCTAATTTCTAATCGTTCCTTCAGGGAAGTGGGCACCGGCTACTTCGACTACGTGGGCAGCGCGGCGGCCGGCGGTCTCTCGTCGACGGCCGCCCTCAAGGGCTCCACCGAAGAGTCGCAGTTCCACGTGCAGACGGCGCCGCCGGACGAGGACGAGATCGTGACGATCACGGCGGCGACGGACGCCGGAGACGAGAAGATCCTCACGCCCGACGCCCTCCGCTTCCTCAAGGAGCTCCACAACAAGTTCGAGCCCCAACGCCGCAAGTTGTTGAACCAACGGCGAGTGCTGCAGGTGAGCCAGAGGACGAAGCGGAAGAAGTGATCCTTCGTTTGATTACAGGCCTCCATCGACAGCGGCGAGTGGTACCCCGATTTCGACCCCAAGACGGCCGACCTCCGCAACGACCTCTCGTGGAAGGGAGCGAGCATCCCGAAAGACAGTAAGGGAGCAGAGAGTCGATGGGATGACTAACCAGTGGCCAATTGCAGTGAACGACCGTCGTGTGGAGATCACCGGCCCCACCGACCGCAAGATGGTGATCAACGCGCTCAACTCGGGCGCCCGCGTCTTCATGGCCGACTTCGAGGACTCCAACTCGCCATCGTGGCGCAACCAGCTCGAGGGGCAGGTCAACCTCTACGATGCGGTGCGGCGGGAACATCGAGTACACGCATCCGGCCACCAAGAAGCGGTACACGCTCGGCGACAAGCCCGGCAGTCCTGAACGTTCGACCGCGCGGGTGGCACCTGCCCGAGAAGCACGTGATCGTGAACAAGCAGCCGATGAGCGGCTCGCTGTTCGACTTCGGCCTCTTCATCTTCCACAACGGGCGGCGCGTTGCTGGACAAGGGCAGCGGCCCCTACTTCTACCTGCCGAAGCTGGAGAACGCCCAAGAGGCCGCCTTGTGGGCGGAAGTTTTCCGCTTCTCTGAGGAGAAGTTGGGACTCCCGCACGGCACCATCAAGTGCACCATCTTGTGAGTGGATCGATTAAAAGGTCTTCTCATTCATTCTCTTGCAGGAACGAACACCTCCTTGCGACCTTCCAAACGGACGAGATCATCCACGCTCTTCGTAAGCGAATACTTTGGTAACATTCCATGCAACTTCCTTTTTGCAGGCGATCACATCATTGGTGTCAACTTCGGCCGTTGGGACTACCTCTTCTCGTACATCAAGGTCTTCCGCGCCCACCGGAAGCACCTGCTGCCCGACCGCGACGCCCTCACGATGACCTCGAACTTCATGCGGTCGGCGGCCCTCCACCTGATCAAAACGTGCCATCAGCGGGGAATCTTCGCGATGGGCGGCATGGCGGCGCAGATTCCGATCAAACACGACCAGGCGGCCAACGACCGCGCAATGGCGGCGGTGCGGGCGGACAAGGAGCGCGAGGCGACGGACGGCAACGACGGCTCGTGGGTCGCCCACCCGGGCCTCGTGTACCGCTCGCCGAGGAGGTCTACAACTCCGTCCTCAAGGGCCCCAACCAAATCGACAAGCTGTTGCCCACCTTCCGCACGGACAACCGCGTGCTCACCGAGGTGCCCGAGGGACCGCGCACGGAATTCGGGTGAGCAGTCCGTCCTTTCCCCCTTCTACCCTTCATCCGCTCGTTAGATTCCGCCGGAACATCTCCGTCTCGCTCGGCTACTTGGACTCCGTGGCTGCGGGGAGTCGGATGCGTCCCGCTCTACAATTTGGTTCGTTCCCCCAGCCATCTCGTTCGATTCTCGCTCGTTTGTTTGCAGATGGACGATGCCGCAACGGTGGAGATATCCCGCTCGTTGCTCTGGCAGTGGCTGAAGCACGAGGCGAAGCTCGAGGACGGCCGCACGGTTGACCCCAACCTCGTGAAGCAGACGATCGCCGCCGAGACGGAGCGCCGGCTGATTCGCGCGGGCAGCGTGGTGAACCGCGTGCCCGAAGCCGCCGAGCTGCTCGAGCAGATGGTCCTCGCCGAGGAACTGCCGGAATTCTGCACCCTTGTCCGCTTACGACAAGCTCGTTGTCCGAGGGCAAATAAGCCGCCATATGCCGCTTTTTTTTCATTGTTTGTACATTCAATCACTTGTGTTCTTCGAGAGGTCACTCAAACGAAAACCCTCTTTTCTCCATTCACTCCCACTCGTTTCCGTGACCTCTTGACGCCTTTTAGCGCAGCTTTATGGTCGATGGAGAGAGGATTCTTTTGTTTCGCAATACCACTCACTCGCCGCAGATTCGAATAAACTTCTTTTACTCATGGTCAGTTCCACATTTGTTTCAATTGATCGAAGTGCGCCTTTCGTCTCCTCCACGGGGGCTACGCGCCGCTTCGAGTCGCTGCCCCAATGCGGATCGCATTTGAACCCGAAGAGGCGCTGGATGTCGTTGAAGATTGCCTTGCGCATTGCGGGGAAACACCACCTGAAAGAAGAGAAGGGATGATCACCCCAACAACTGCCCGCTTGCCCCATGTAACACGAAGAGAAAATCGAGAAGCCGGGTATCGAAAGGTAGGCGGCGGCGGCCCACATTTCGTAGTGGACGGATTTCGTTGAGTGTCCAGCGAAGAAGGTAGAGGTAGAACATCACGAGAATGCAGCCACCGCTGGAGAGAACGGCCACCACGTAGGCGAAGAGCAGCGGAATGACGACCTCCACCACTTGAGAGGTCTGCCGAAGCTGCCAGGACTCGGACAAGCTCTTGGCCTCGTACTTCGTCTTCTTCACGAAGAACGAAAGGTATTTGAATTGCTGGAAGAAGAAGACGATCAGGATTAAAACGAGTACGATGGCTTACGACCGCCCCGAGAAGCCACGTGCCGCCCGCGACGAGGTTGGTGCCCGCGAAGAACCAAAACGAACGTTGGCACACGAACGCGTAGTCCAGCCGCTCGTTGATCGTCCCCGCCTTCAGCCAAAACATAAGGGCGGACTTGAAAAGGACGATGAGCGTTGTTGCGGAGATCTGCACACGGTTGGATTTGATTCAAAAGAAGTGATCAAGGGGCTTACGTAGTAGAAAAGAAGTCGTTTGGCAGCGTTCCCGTCCCACTGCTCGTAATGCGCACGGTTGCGGAAGGCGCAGAGTCTGCAAGCAAGGGACGGTAATAGCAGCAAGAGAACTCGCTAGAACGAACCTTTCAACGCCAATCAAAAGGAAACTTTGTGTCCGTGATCAAAACGAGAACGATTCCCCAGAAGTGAAGCGAATAGACGACCACCGCCCCGATCCAATTGCCCCGCTCCACCGAGTAGAAGGCGAGAGGGATCAACGAGGCGAGTGGGTGGATGATCGTGCACAACGCAATCAGGGAGTTCGTTGTGGTCTGCAAACGGCGGGGGTCATCGAAGATGGAGTGAGTGGGAACCGACAAGTAGAATGCGGAGGTTGGGCGAGAAGGTCTCCAGTTGGGCGAATCTCTTCGCAAAGTAGAGGTTCAGGAAGAAGCACGGAAGAGAGAGCGAGAGCTCGAGGACCGGGAGTTTCTGCGCAATTGCGGCGGCCGTTCGGTCGTCCATGCGGGCGGCAAATGAACGAAGAAGCGAACGAGTACGTCCTTTCTCCTTCTTCCTGCCCCGTAGTTCGTGTCTTTTCGGCTAATCCGGCGGGCGGGTACGACGGCCGAGAAGTCCAGCGGGAACAAAGGACGGGGACGCGGACAGAAAGATCGCGTGCCGACGGACCTCCGCCTTCGTAAAGTGGTGGGTTGGCCGCCTTCAGCCGCCCGTTCCCGTCATTACAAACACGCCGCCGAGGTGGGAGGTGTGTTTTGTGTTTCAAGGAATGCCCGCAATTCAATCACCCTCCAACCATCAATGAATTTTATGTTCACAATTCAATCAAATTAGCAGGCGGGGGTGACAGCCGACGGACTCATTTGCGGCCCACAAAGCCGATCGCTTGGTTCGCGATGTGCATGAGGACGCATTGCTCGCGGAAGATCACCTGCAAGGTTCAAGGGATGAATAGAAGCGCCTTTTAAGCACGTACGTCGCCCAAAACCCAGGTCATGTCGCCGTATTTGGGCTCGTTGATTCCGAACAGGACGATGCACTTGGACGAGTCATCCAGCGACTGAAAGCAGGAGAAAGGAGTTGGATTGAACCTCTCTATCCATCGCTCACCTGGGCCAAGTATTGCGAGGGCTTGATCGTGTGCTTTTTCCCGTCGATGGTGAACTCGAAGTTGGGCATGGAGGCCTGCTTGCTGCAATCCACGTACCACTCCTCGCCGTCCTTCTTCGCGTAGAGTTCCTGGAAGATCGCCTTGATGTCCACCTTGGGGCCGTAGATCTTGAACGGGCCCCGGGCGAACGAGGGCCATCGAGGTGGTGAACGCTTTGGAGCCGAATTGGATCCTAAAGAACGAAATGAGAGAAGCATTGGGGGAAAAGAACTTACTTTTGCAGGGTCAAAACCCAACGCTTTTCGAGACGTCACGTTATGCCACGATGATATCAGACTTGCATCCCTTTTCTTCGTTGCCACCGAAGACGCCTGTTGTCAAAAGTTTTGTAATGCGTTAACTCTTTTTTAAGGGATTACCGTATCCTTCGCCCTGTAGTCCAGTAGCCTTTGTGTAGTTCATGACGTCGAGGTGCCAGGCGGTCATCTGCTCGCCGATCAACGAGGTAACAATTCGGAGGTTGGGCAGCAGCGTCAAGCCGTCAGAGAAGCCTAGGCCTGCCAGACGCCTGGCGCCGACAACGGCTCAACGTCAAAGGCCGCCGTCCTCGTTTGGCAGTGACCAGCGGGAAGTAGACTGCGGGACCACCTGATTACCCGTGGTCAAATTCGTTACACGCCGTAAGCTCGGTGAGCGGGTTTCATCGAAGAGTCGAAACGTGCAAAACCGCCTGGCCCTTTTCTACCATCTGCGGTGTCGCTTTTGCACGAAAAAGCATAATGGTCCTTTTGCAGGGGAAACTGAGCCCCCGCCCCCGAGTCCCGTAAGCTACTCGTGGAAGGTCGAGGAGGAACCCAAAAGAACTCGTGGAAGGTGGATGGATGAACGTTGAAGGAGGGAGAAAGAAACGAACGAGCTGTCGTATCCCGACGCGGTTCTTCGTGCAGCCGGGGTGTGGTGCAGTCCTTGCTGATGAAGAACACCTTGGGAGGCCTCCGTGTCCAAGCGAACTTGCAGCCACTGGGGCGTGCGGGGTCCTCAGATTCCGCCATCATTAGGGCTAGCTCCAGAGGGGCTAGCCGTCACAGTTTGTTCCGGCTGGAAAGCGAAGCTTAGTCGTGAGACGCCACACCAAAGCGAAAACTCACTTGTAGAACGGCTGCGGGATCACTTTGTTCCCGACCACCGCCGAGAAGAGGAAGGAGCAGAGGAAGAGAGAAAAAAGCAAGTTGACTGCAGCCATCTTCTTTCTCGTTTGATGAGTGAATGGTTTCCAGCGACCTTCCCCTCGCTTTTATCCCGCCCGTGCCCTCCCCGGAAGCGAAGCGTGCTTGAAACGGAAGGTGCTGGTCGGGCGGCTCTCCGAATTACACGCGGCCTGTTCAAACACGCGTGCTCGCCGGCCCTTATCACTTGATGCTCCTTTTCGTCTTTGTTCCCGGTTGCAAATGAACGTCTGCTTGACTGCACGAGCAAACTCCAACAGTTGGGCGATCAGCTTCCTTCATTTATTGTGATCAACCAACCCAAACAAACACAACAATCAACAATAAAGCAGGAGAGCGTTCTCATCAACGCCTCCTTCAGGACTCCGAGTCGCTGCTTTCCGACTGGTGACCTGAAAGAAGTGAGGGCATTAGGGCTAAATACAGTGCTTGGATTGAATGCCGTCAGGACTCGGCCTCGACCAGCGAGGAGCCGTGCGGGAAGTGGTCGACCAGCAGGTCCAAGAAGCCGGTCGTCTGCGGGGCGGCTCGGCGGCCGAAGTTCCACGACGGCCACTGCGTTCCCGGCGAAAGAGCTGTTCACGGCCCAGCGGTCCTCGTCCGGCGGCAACTCGGCCTCGACGTTCGCGCCCGCGACCAGCGTCTCCTCCCACGGCGTGTGTGGCCCCACCAGCTATAAGAAAAAGAAGGGAATGATTGAGAGCCAGGAAGGGAAAAACTAACCGTCGACTCCAAATTCAGCTGCGTGTTGAAGGGCTCGACCAGCTCCTCCATCTCGTCCTCTCCAGTCGAGAAGAAGGGCGGCAGCGCGAAGCCGGGCGGCCGGCACGTACCCGCCGGTCGGAGGCCCCTGCTCCAACAGGGCGTGCATCTGGCCGGTCAGCACGTGGATTTGCGTGTGCAGCGAGTCGATCGCCGCCGACAACCTGAAAACGCGGGAGGTTGGTCGAGGGCCGGCGGGCCGTTCGAACCCACGCCGCAATCTGCTCGTGCACGCTGTCCACGAGGATCGCCGTGCCGAAGGTGGCCGAAAGCTCGTCGATCGAACGAGGACGAGGAGGTCGAGCGGGGAGAGCACGGCGAGTCCATTTCTTCCTTCCTTCCTTTCGTTCGAGCGAAAGAGCAACCGATTCGGCGGGCGGACGGGATCGAAAATGAGCGAGCGGCCGGAAATGCCGAAAGAGCGGCGATTCGTGGAAAAGGGGTGGTGCAATGCCAACGGTTTCCGCTTTGGACGACGCCGCTCGTTGATTCTGTTTATTTTGTGCGAACTTTCGATCACGTGTTCGTATAAGGCGTGTGACGAGAAAGAAGAAAGCGAAAATCCTTTTACTTTGTTACGGAAAATCCTCTACAGGTTTGTATGTGTTTCCGCGTCCAATCGTTGCTTCTTCTATCCACCGGGTCGTGTTCAACCACCTTTTTCGCACTTGTTTGTCACTTATTTCTGCTCACTTGCGACGAGAAGATCACGAGTTGCGTTCGAACGGCGGGGATAATCCGCTTTGTCGAGGCGACGGAAGAGTTCGGCGGACAGTCGAAAGAATCAATCGGGCGGAAAGAAGCCCGTTCGGTTCGAGGCGACGAAAAGAACGTCTTGAGGGTCTTCTCAACCGGGTCTCAACGAAGCGGCTTCGTTTATTCATGGCAAATGCCCAAACATTGCGTCGCCTCGCACGCTCAAACGAACCAAACCGAATGGGTTTTTTTCTTCGGTTCTGCGGCCAATTAGCCCCGTTTCGGGCGAGTGTCCAGCGGGCAGCAAGCGGACGAGCGGAGGGGCGAGCGAGGGGGGATTGTTTACGTCCAGACGGCCGCCACTCGCGCGTGGATTGAGCGAAATCCCCCGCATCGAGCGAGGGAACGAGTGGAAGGGTGGGAAGCGAGTGCTGTTTGGTCGCCGAACTCCGCGAACAAAAAGGCGAGGCGGGCGGCGGGTTGCCCTTCGAGTTTTGTTTTGTTTTGCGCCCGTTGCTCGCGTTGGTTTGATTGATGATTGCCGCCACGTCCCGCCTTTCCTTCCTGCTCGATGCGTGGCCAAGCGGGCGGAATGGCGGCCATTCATCCCGCTTTCATCCCGATTTCAATCAAAACAAACGAGTGATTCATTTGCCGGAGAGGGCGACATGTGGGCGAATTCCGTCGTGGTTTGCGCATTTGCCGCCGCTCGTTCTCCGCGAATGTTTTCGATCGTCCACGAGTAAACAAACAGTCGGGGCGGAGGCGGCGGCGGTCGCGCACTCCTCACTCGCTCGCGAACACGGGCATTCGTTTCGTTGGGCTTCCGTTTTCGGCTTCCATTTCTTACGTTTCGTTGGTGTCTTGGCTGTCTTTCCAACTTAATTTAATTAGAATCTTTAGGCTTCTTGTCGGTTGGTGGCCGCCCGTCGAAATGCGGCTGGAAATTCAGGGATTGCGGGCGATCGCCGTCTTCTACGTCCTCGTTTATCACTTATGGGACAACGTCTTTCCGGTCGGCTACTTGGGCGTCGATGTGTGAGGATTCCTATTGGAATGCCCTCTCTTCCATCGTTTGCTTCAGCTTCTTCGTGATCTCCGGCTTCCTCATGTGCGCGATCGTCAGCGAAGACCCAACCGATGGACGGCTGGAAAAGCGTCGATTTCTTCTTTCGACGGTTCAAACGACTCCTGCCGCCCTACCTGTTCGTTGTGGCCGCCGTGTTGATGCGGGCGTCTTTCTGTTGGCCCCGACCGAATTCGGGACGCTGGCGGCCGACGGGCAGAACTCCGCCGTCTTTCTTTCGAATTACTTCGGGCAGGGCGGCCGCGGGTACTTCGATCTCGTATGTCCATTTTTCACTGCTTCGTTTAATTACTTTCGTTTAGTACTCGGAGTTCAAATTTCCTTAAACACACGTGGGTCGTTGTCGGCAGAAGTTCAATTCTACCTTCTTGTCCCGTTCGTCTTCTTTTTGTTCGACCGGCTGGATCGGCGAAATGGACGGCGCGAAATTCGGAGCGCTGGGCACGATCTCCATCGTTTCGTTCCTGCTGCAAGTGCTTGCTGATCGGGAAGCAGGGACACATGGCCCTCCAGTGCCGCCTGTGGCAGTTCTTTGCTGGATTCTTCGCCTTCTACGCCAATTCTGCCCGCCTGTTCGATCTCCAGCGGGTGGGCCAACAGTCGTGTGTGGAGGACGGAAAGGAGGAGGTGGAGAGTCGTGAGTTTCTCTTGGATTCTTCCGTCCATTCATCCTTCGTTTCAGAAAGAAGCGTCCGCTTCTCCGAACAGGTGGACGCCACAATCAATTGGTTCCTCTTCGCTGCCCTCCTTCTTGTGTTGACCTTCGATTTGACGACCGTTGATCCGCTCAATCGACTGCTGGTCACGGCGATCAGCTTCCTGATCGTTGCGAAGGCCACCGCTTGCCGCCTGCTCCAATTGGAACCGCTCGTTGCCCTTGGGGACATCTCATATTCGGTCTATTTGGTGCACTGGCCGCTGTTCACCTTCCATCGCTATTGGTTCCCCGAATTCTACCGACTGCGCGGAGAACACGCTTCGTTTGCGGTGGGCGTTCCGTTGATCTTCTCGTCGATCGTCGGCGGCTACCTCGTGGAGAACGCGTACAAGTGGGTGGCCGCCCGGTTGAACTCGTGGCTCCGCCTGCTGCCCGTCCTGCTTGTCGGGTTCTCGTTGTGGGGGCTGGAGTTTGGTGCTTGCGGGAGTGCGCTTCCGTCCGCTCTTACGTGAGTTCAACGACGAGAGATGAAGTGGTCATCCCGTTTGGTTTGAGGACTCGCAGATGTCGCTCCCCGCACAGCTCCAAACGAAGGCGACGATCGAGCGGATGTACGCGACGAGGAACTCGACGAGCTCCGGTTCTATCGAAAGAGGCCGCAAGTGACGTGAACATGGACGTGTACGCGTTCTCTCGCCAATTTTACGCGTGCACAAACCAATCGAGGCGACTGCCCACCTCGTTTTCCCGGCCGACCTCTCGATCCTCACCTCGTTCTGCCACGATCAAGTGAGCCCTCCTAATCTTTCAACCATTGATCAACGGTCGATTGAAGGGCGTGGGCCCGAAGAACGTCGTGATGATCGGCAATTCGCACGCCCGCGAGTTGTTCCACGGCGTTCGGCATCACTTCAACGACGTTTACGCCTCACATTCACCTTGTTTGAGCGCGATTACTGCATGCCGTTTTTGGGCCGTGTGGCGCGTCAAGGAATGGCCGCCACTTGCGAGCAGCACGTGGCCTCAATTGCTGCCGATTCTTCGCCAGTGGGAGACCCCAATTCGACGTGATCATCGTGGGAATGGAGTACTTCGACTTCCTGAACCCGCCCTTCGACGGCAACCGCTCAAACGACGAGTATTTCGTTCAAATGCAGGCCTTCTACGATCAACTGAACGAAATCGCCCGGGAGCGAGTGCTCGTCCCGCACGTGCATATCGATTGGTGGTGAGTGGGGAACAAAATAAAAGGAACAAGAAGGCAATCGTGTGTGTTCAGGACCGAGCCGTTCGCTCCGTTCCTGCAAAAAGAACTCCACTTCGGCGGCAACTTCCGTTTCTTCCGTCAGACGCAAGAAGTAAGCGGAAGATTCGGGCAATCAAATCGCTTATTGACCCCTTTCTTTCAGGAACAACGCTCTTATCTGAATCACGTGCAGGAGCGCGTTGATCTCATTTCCTGCTCCAAATGCTCGAAGGTCGACTGGAGTCGGGCGTGGTGTTCGAATGGGCGGTGCGAAGCGTTGGACCGCCGTTCAATCGCCTACTTTCGGGATTCGAAACACGTGAACGCCTACGGATCGCTGGTCTACGGCCGTCTGATGCGGGAGGTTTATGACCGGGAAGAGTGATGATGAGACGGACGGCTCGTTTGATCTAACGGGTACCTCTTCTTTCATTGTTGTTGCTTGTTTGTAAATAAATGTTGACCCTGTTTGCAACGGAGAAATTTCCAACGCTACGTTTGTGTGGTTGTAAAGTGGCAAAGATCGAGGCCACGTGCGTTTGACAGCTCACGGTAAAGGAATACAGAGCGAGTGTCGATGACATTCGGCTTTTCTCCTCACTAGTTTCCACTTCTTTCCAACATCACTTTCATTCACGATGCGCTTCGAACTGGTCGTCTCCTTTCTGTCCACGTTCCAAATCTTCCACCAGTCGGCGAGTTCGACGATCGCCTCTCCTGGCCGCGCAGTTCGGCCTGTCGGCGGGCGAGGTCGCGTGGATTGTCGGCCGCCTTCCCGACCGGAAAGTTCGTGGGCACGCTGCTCGTGATCCCGCTCTACCGCCGCTTCGGCTGCTCAAATCGGGCGTGTTTGGACTTAAACGCGGCCTTCCTCACCGCCGGCTGCCTGCTGATGCTCTTGCCGTCGTGAGTGGTCAAGCGAATAGAAAAAGGGTTGATGGTTGTGTTCAGCTCGACTTTCCTGCTCCTCGGCCGCTTCGTTGCTGGAATTGGAGTGGGGATCGGCTTCGTGTGCTCGACGATCGCCATTCGCGACCACACGACGTTCGCCGACCGGCCGCGCGCCTTTCTGCTGGCCGCCGTCCTCTTCAGCGCGGCCGCCCTCTTCTCCGCGCTGCTCACTTTCGTGCGGGAGTTGGCGATCGGCCGCTTTGGCTTCCTGCTGCTGCTGACCGCCCCCTCCTTCTTGGCGGTTGGAGTGTTCGCTTTGCATCGGGGGAACGAAGAATTCTTGGCCATGGACACGACGGAAGAAGAGGACGTTCCGAACTCCCGCTCTCTTTCGATCGGCGGCCAGCCAACAACCCTCAATACTCCGAATTGTCGCTTCTACGAGATCAACCAGTCGAGTGCCGAGACGGAGGAACACTTGGACTGTGCGCTCTTCAATCCCCGCTTCCTCGCTTTCGCCCTGATGACGTTGAATGCGGTTCGTTTAGACTCGGGAAGAAGGCAAGATTCCAGGGATTGCAGTCGATCGGCGTCCCGATCATCCTCTGCTTCGGTTCGGTGATCTTCCACTCGACGGGCGTCCGAGCGGAACGAGCGGCCGTCTTGTCGTGCGTCTTCCCCCTCGTCCAGATGTTCGTCCTCGTGGTCACGCACAACGCGGGCGCTCGCCTCTCCCGCCGGTCGGCCGTCCTCTTCGGCTACGCCGCCTGCCTGGGCGCCTACTTTGCTCTGCTCCTCACTCAGGTCCGTGCACGCATTGATCGGCATTCACTAAAGCGTTTAGTCGGCCCACACACTCGACTCGGACCCCCACTTTCGGGCGTCGGCGAGCGCCTTCTGGCTGATCGCCCTCGCTGCGGGCACCGCGGTTCCCTGCAATGCGGCCATCTGCGTAATTTCTGGTTGGTTTTTTACGGGAGTTACCGAGACAATTCCGCTTGCAGAATCGTTCCCCACTCGCGCGTCGTTGATCCGCGGGACGGCCCAATCGAGGGCGTTCTTTTGGCTGCTCTCCGCTCTCGCGTTCGTTCCCGCCGGCCTTCTTTTGATCGAGCGGAGTGTTCAGGTGCGGGACCTTCTTGCCGATGCTCACCCACGGCTCGCTGTTCACCGCCCTGCTGCCCGGCTTCTGCATCTCCCTCCTCGCCTTCATCTACGTCCTCTTCGTGCTGCCCGAAGATCGGGACCTCCACTCCTCGCCGACCCCACCAATCAGTTTCTACGGCTCCACCGCCACTTCTTTCTTCCGTTGACCATGAGATGTTCTCTTAAAGACATGCAATAAATGAAACGAGCTGGGGAATCAATGAGGAAAGCTGCCATTGAGTGGAAGGCAAACAAAGAACAACGGCAGCTTCTCGTCGACGGGCGGCTGGACGTCCGACGCGGTGGCCGTTGTTGGAGCTGAAGTAAAGAAAATCATAGAATCGACGGAATTTTGGTCGTGTTTCATCCCTCAACGACCTGTCGCCCTTCCGTTTGGAGAGGTCAAAAGATCCTCCTTCCTTTTTTCGAAGCGATCCCCCCCACAACGAGTGATCTCTGGTTTTCAAGGAAGGAAGCGAAATGAGGTGCAAGATCGACGGCGTTGATCTTATGGTGCAGGCCGGTACGCCCCGTTTAGGCGCCGCCGATTAGGCGCCGCCGTTTAGGCGCCACCGTTTAGGCGCCGCTGATTAGGCGCCGGGACGTTTAGGCGCCGCCGTTTAGGCGCCCAATTTATAAAAACTAAATAAGCAGTTAAAATCGAGTATTTTGTCGAGTTAAATGTCTAAGATCTGCCGGATGAATTTTCCACTTTCCTTATACACATCTTCTTTGCTACACGAGTTTTCAAGAGAACTTCGGTTCACGCAGCGATAGTTACATCAGACTGTTCCGCTTTTTGGATGTATAAAAGAGCAAAAGATGTGTGTGTCGATGTTGTTGTTGTTATTTGAGTTGCCACAAAAGCTGCGCGAGCGAAATAAGGGAATGAAAAGACGGAAACTTGTCCCGGTTTCTGGCAGTTTTCGATTTATGTTGACCTAAGACAAAGTGATTGAAGCTCGGGAGGATGTTTTGCACCGCGGAACGTTAAGGCAGCACGGTCGATGTACATCGAGGGTCGAAAATGAATTTCGTGGAATGCGTGGCACAAGTTATGGAAGACAAAAACAAAATCTAGTCAGCAAACTCAACACCTGCAAAAAGTTTCTGACATTCCCACGCTTCTAACAGGTCTCTAAGTAAAAATCAGTTGTTTTATACACGGATTCCAATCATACAGTGATAACCTTTGCGGCGCCTAAACGGCCGGCGCCTAAACAGCGGCGCCTAAACGTCCCGGCGCCTAATCGGCGGCGCCTAAACGGTGGCGCCTAAACGGCGGCGCCTAAAAGTCCTGCTTCGCGTGCAGGCAACCGGCGGTGCAACGGAGATCTTTGGTAGATGGAAAGTTTTCAGCTAATCGTGCGTTTCTCTTCCTCTTGCCTCGTCGTATGGTCAGTGCCGAAGAATGACAGAAGTTTCCGCTTTGCTCACCTTGAGGCCTACTGGAGGATGCCGCCATCTGGCGGGAAACTGCCGCGGCTGAGGTCACGGTCCAGGGACTAAATGCGCTGGAATGTCGGATCTTCTGATCAAAGGCCAGCGGCTCCGGCGGGGCGCCCGGCGGTCGAACAACAACGCTGCTGGCGGTTGAGTGAGCACCCGGACTGTCACAATAAGCTACAAATTGCAGAGGAGATAGGCGCGGAAGTGGCGACCTGAAAACGAGTGATCTTTAAGCTAGCGGCGACAAAGAACTTGCGCGAAAGTAGGTCGCAACGGCGACACAACCGACGGCGGACTGTTCGCACAGTCGAATACGGACATCGACGTGTTCTCGACTCGTTTGGTCACGCAGCGCCGCTTGAACTCGCGGCCGATTTGCGATCGGGCGTCGGCCAGCGAGCAGGACGCGCAAGTGCACTCCTCGAACGGACAATTCTGCTGGTGTTTCTGCAGGCAAGAAAGAATCGGGAACAGAGCGTTAAAGGAACCTTTTTGGCCACCGACAAGCCGTGATTCCTGCATCGCAAGCAGCAATAGCGGAGATCGCCGTTCGGTTTGCCCGCCTGCTCTCGGTGCATCCGCCTTCTCAAGGCGATCTGTCGGGTCATGATCGCTCGTTGGGCACGAATTATCGGGCACTACAGAAGAGAATGGAGGGTAGAACTAGTGAAAAGAACGAACCTTCTCGCACATGCACTTCTCGAACGGGCATGAGTGGAACGAGCGGGTCGCGTTGATTGAGTGTTGCAAACACAACCGGCAGTAGTTCATGCGACCTGCAAGCATTGGAAGTGAGGAAGGTAAGAAGAAGCATGTACCTTTTGGAGCGCCGTCTCTTTCGTTCATTGCACTAGATTTACGGCGCACGGTTCCGGGCGGCACAACCGACCGTCCTGCCGCAAGCAACGCGAATGAAGCGGACCGCCAGCAAGATCAATGCTCGTGCCCTTCCGTTTCACGAGTGCCTCCGCTTGCCCGCTCTATCTGGGCGGAAGATCAACAGGCGGCAAGTACTGTTGGAAGTTCTTTTACAAAACATGAAACGCACAATGGAATTCAACAAGCGACCGTCGACCACTTTGTTCCCACCCAAATGCCCCCTGGACTTTGAGTTCGCTTTTGCTCGGCTTTGCTCCTCGTGCAGCAGCTTTGGTCGCCGGTTTGTGCGGAGCTTCCCGATGAAGGAGTAGAAAGTCTCGAGCTCTCGGGCTGCTCAAACAAAAGCAGACGGGCGTTCCGTAGGAGAGAGCGGACGAATCGGAAGTCAGGGGACGCTTTGAAGCATCACGATTGTTCCAACGACGAGCGGGCAGAAGCCGGCAGAAGATGGAGGGATCAACGGAAGCAGGCCGGGTATAAAAGAGCCTTTGGTCCCCTCGATCTCTACACAATTGGAAGTCTAATAGCGAGCAAGATGAAGGTCTCCCTGCTCGTCCTTTTCGTCCTCCTCAGTGCTTTCGTTGGGGCGGAGAAAAAGCGGCGAGTGACCCTCCAGCCGTTCTCCAACCAGCACGGAGTGCGTTTGGGTCCCATCGGGCTGGGAACGACCAGTGAGTTGCCGGCAATCACTTCTTTCCATTTTCTTCTGTTGCTTTCAGCCCAATTCCAGTACATGCGATTGGATACAACTGCCGATTCATTCTTTCTGATTGACTCCGCGTGCAAGACCAGCGGGTGCACGAAGAACCGCAACGGTTACCACACGAGGTGAGCAACAAAGCGATGAGATGGCCATCTGTTCGTTTCTTTTAGCAAGTCGACCACCTTCCGCGAGCTGCTCCGTTTGCCCTACTCGGTGAGCAGACCGACCGATTGCCCGATCAAGCAGCTGATTGCAGACCACGTACCAAGGAGTGAAGAGCACTGGGCGGATCGTGAGCGACAAGCTGACGGCCCTCGGGCTGGGCAACCCGCCGCGCATCGTCTTCCCGCTCGTCGACCGCCCGGCCGGCGTTCTGCAGGAGGGCTACGGGGACGGCGTGTTGGGTCAGTTAAATGATCGACTGGGGTTGCCCATTCTTCCAGCCGTCATTCCAAGCTGATTCATCATTCGTGCCCGAAACTCCTAGCTTTTCGCTTTCTCGCTTGCCGGTCTTCCCCCTCGCCTGCTCTCCGCCCGACCGCTCGCTCGCCCACGACTGGCGGCTTGACTCTTGTTTATTCACTGGGATCGGGCGGCTTTTAAATGCGGATTGAAAGGGCGGAGCAAAAAGAAGAGAGAGTGAACAAGCCCGTCTCTTACAGGTCTTGGATTCGTCAAGCGGCCGTCGCTGAAGCTGTTCACGCTCTTCCAACTGCTGAGCCTCCTGCTCTCCGAGCCCGTCTTCACGTTCCACATGACCCAGTGAGCAATCCGGTCATTTCTTTACTCAATCTTCTCATTCATCCGTTGCAGCTTCAACTACACGAACACGCGGGGCATCCACACGGCCGGTTTGACCACCTACGGCGGCAACGACTTGGACTCGTGCACGGAGAACGGGGTCGTTCACAAGACCTCTCGTTCGGATCAATGGACGTTCAACTTGAAGCAGTTCGTTCCTTCGTGCTCACTTCCCTCCACGACCACCCGTTTGCAGGGTGCAATTCGGAGGCGTCGCGTTGGCCGCCGGCGAGGTTCTCATTCGCCCCGGACCGCAGGCGTTGTACGGACCGCCGGCTGAGGTTCAGAAGATCCTCGGCGTCCTCCGAGCTCAAAAGGACCCCCAGAGCGGCGACTTCTTCGTCCCCTGCTCGTCGGCCGCCTCCCTCCCGTCGCTCGCGTTCACGATCGACTCCACGCGCCACGCGCTGAAGCCGGCCGACTACCTCGTGCCCGACCTGAACGACCGCGAGAAGTGCGTCGTCCTCTTCGCCCCGACCACGCCGCAAATCGGCTCCAGCCCGTGGGTCTTCGGCGACGCCATCAATCGAAACTGGTGCATGTCGGCAAGTTCTCTTCTCATTTCACTCATTCATTCCTTTGCGCCTCTAGTTCAACGTCAAACAAAAGACGATCGCCTTCCGCGTGCCCAAGACGGCCGCCTCTTCGTCGTAATTAGATCCACGATAAGAAGCCAACGAAGAGTGACGTGTTGTGAATAAACCCTGCATGATGTCTGCTCTCCATACTTCAATAATCGAATGAAGCAAGGAACTGAGAGGTGGGCAAGAACTCGTCCGCTTTTTGTTGAAGAATTCCTTTTGTTCGTCCGTATTCTCGTGAGTCATGCGGGCAATTAGCCGTTTGGTGCGGAAAAGGAAGCCGGACGAGCGATAACGCAGCAAACGGTCGGTTCGAAGCCAACCGATCGGATTCTTTGCGGAGAACTTGCGTGAATCACCGGAAGAGGACGGCGATCCCCCGAATGCTTGGCGGTACTCCCCTTTGGTTTGCTGTGGCAGAGAATGACGTCAATCGTAAAGAAGCGTTCATTCTTCCGTTCGCCGCCCATCCGCTCGTTCCGTCTGGTTATTTGCGGCCACAACGACCGTGTTTCGTGCGCCTTTCACGCATTGAACGGTCGAAAGAAGCAGAGAATCGAGCATCCACCTCCCGCTCGACATTTCCGCTTCTTCTCGCTGTTTGCCGTTTGCTTCGTTCCTTCGATTGCTGGAGACGGGCGATCGTTTCGGTCGACCGCGGCCGCCATTTCCTCCGCGTTTATCGCCGGCGGACAAAAGGCGGCTGCGATAAGAGGAGGCTCGACATTCGAGCCTAATTAACCGCCCGCACACCCATCGGCTTTCTTCTTTTTATTGGTTCCAACAAACGGAGAGCGTCCACGACACACAGACGGACGGACGGGCGGGTGGAATGGAAGTGAGATTTTTGAACTCGAAACAAAGCAGAACGAAATAAGTGGACAGAAGGCGGATGGAAGAACTGGAATCAAAGCCGGAGGAAGTGGAAGACGGAGACGACGCTCAACAGAAGGGCCGAGAGGCCGAAGACTCCTGCACCGCTCTTCGGGTCGCCGACGCCCACCTGCCACTTGGACTTGTCCGACGCGTCTCCTCCGAGCACAAGGCAGCGGCTCTTCAGAAATTGATTGCCCAAAACGATGGCCGGGAAGTTGTCCGTGGTCTTTCCCAACTGCAGACTCTGCTTTCCGTTGTTGTCCTTCGACGTGAAGTCTTCCGGCTTCAACGTCCAGCTGTTGCTGCCGATCGTGATCTTGATCGTCTTCAGCTTGCTGATGTCAGGGACGGTGCCGTCGCTCGCGACGTTGGCGTCCTTGGTGACCGCATCGTACGAGTCGGACGGGATCATCGTTGCCGGCTTCGTGATGCTGAACTCCAACCGTTGGTTGTCTTTCTTGGTCGTTCCGTCAACTTCAATCCTGCAATCGAATAATTGGTTGTTGATTTGAGGGAAGTGGGAAGTACGAGGTCTTTTCCACAGCCCAGCCATCGCCCGTAATGCCCCACGTGGCGGCGTTGTTGCACTTGTCGTGTCCGTTGCGTCCGATCACCAGCTGGCCGTCGCTCGAGGTGCCCGTGTAGATCGTGATCCACGGGTCCTTGCCGATACCCAACAGCTTGTCCACGGTTTGGTGCAGGGTATTGATGCCAAGCGAAAGAAGACCGCCGTCGTATGGTTCAGCGTCGAAGCCTGCAAATCATTTCTAATCATCTGCTGATTTCTTTTAAAAGGATGTACGTTGGGTCAAGGCAACAAAGTCGGTCTTAACCGTCGCGCTGGGACCGATCTGAAAGCAAATTATGTCGTAAAAGATTTTTTTCTTTGATGATACGTACGGTGATCGAGTCAGCGTACCACTGGCCCTTAAAAGCGGCCAGTGTGATGGATTTGCCCGGCGTTCCGGACTGGTCGTACTCTTTGTTGGCGTCCGGGCAATTGCTCGTGCAGCTTTTTCCTGCGAAAAGATGCTCAGATTCCGCAGAGACAGAAGTCGCCTACCGTAGACCCAAGAAGTCGCTGCATTGGTCTCCGAAGCGATGTCGAGCGGTGCGGTTGATTCCAGCGTGAGAATGACCGTGTTGTTGGGCGAGTTGGCTTGCGTCCCGAACTTCACGTTCACATACACGTCGCCTAAAAACGTTGTGAACAAAACGCAACGAATGAACAAACATACTGCGAGGAATCTCGTAGACCTGCTTGTCCCCGTCGAAACGAGACGGAGTGGCCACGAGGACGACCTTCTTCTCGAGCGCCTGCTGTTCGAGAGCGGGAGCCGCGCGGACCACGAGGCCGCAGACGGCGGCGAGGACGACCAATCGGTGCAACATCCTTCCTTTCTGCCTGTCGACTTGGAAGGGAACGAATGGAAGAAGGGGTGCGGAGTGGAGTCTTTTATTCGAACGGGCAAACCGGAGGCGTTTCTCTCCGCCTGATTATCACCGACCGATCGAAGCGGCGGGAAGGCGGACAGACGGTCGTGCCCGCCCATCCACTCCCTTTTGCGAAGTTCTCGCCGCCGCGGAGGGACGGCCGCGAGGAATTCGGGTGATTCATCCGATGGAGAACTCAAACAATCCGGTCGCCTTCCCGCCTCGCCGCCTGATTTCTTTGCTCTTGGCCTCAAAGCGGACGACGGGGGAGAAAAGCCGCCGATTTCAGCACGAGCAAACAAAAAACTGCGAAGTTGGAGGTTTTTCGTTGGAATCGCCGCTTTGTTCGACTCCTTTGACCAATCTGCTTCGCGTGTTCCCAACGGCGATTCGAAATCCGAACCGGAAACCGAAATACATCCGCTGCTCGTTAATGAGTCACAAGGACGATTGCTTTCTGCAATCAATCATCACTTGCTTGCCTCCAGCACGTCATCCGCTTTTCCTGTTGACCACCCAACAAATGAGCGTCTTCCGTAGTGATTCACTCACAACCACTGCAATCAGCAGCCAACAAACGGGGAGCATTCCAATCAAAACCGTTTATTCTCGTGATATGAACGGCAGTCGGTTCTAAACGCAGCGGGTGAAGTAGAAATCTAGGGACGGACTAGTGAGCAGAAGGGCGGTTAGCGGGCATCTCTCCTATTGCTTCGGCTTCGTGTAGTAGTTGGACGGGTGAAAGGGCAGTTTGGTGACCGTGACGGGAACAACCTTCGAGCCGAAGTCCACGTGCAGCTCCGTGCCGTCCTTGGCGTCCGCGAAGTCCACGTAGCCCATGGCGATGTTCTTGTTGAGGGTGGGCGACGGGCAGCCGGACGTGACGAAGCCGACGGCCGCCTTGTTCACCGGATCGCTGATCGGCAGGTGGCCTGAGCACAACGGAAAATGAATGAATGAGAAGAAGACGAACCTCGAGGCGGCCGTCCCTCCGTGCTCACGAGTCCCACCCGCTTCTTGGGCACCTTCTTGTCCTTGATTTGCTGCACGATCCGCTCGGCGCCCGGGAAGCCCAGCGTTTCGCGGCGGCGCTTGGCTGCAATCCGCCACTTCATTCTGTTGATCAATGGAAGGAGGGCACTCACCGACAACGAAGTTCAGACCCGCCTCGATGGGCGTCGTGTCGTCCGTGATGTCGTCGCCGTAGAGGCACAAGCCGGCCTCCAACCGGAGGACGTTGCGGGCGCCCAAACCGGCAAGGCGGGCGGTCACCCGGTGGAAGTTCATGATCCGATCCATCAGGTCCTTCGCGTCACGAGCGGGCACTCGGATCTGAACGGGCAGATCAAAAGAATCAACAGAAAGTCGGAGCTCACCTCGAATCCGTCCTCTCCGGTGTAGCCGCAGCGGGTGATTCGGCAGTTCTCCACGCCGAACACCTTCGCTTTGGCCGTCTGCATGAAGAAGAGCTGCGAGAGATCGACGTCCACCTCCGGCTCGAGCAGCAACTTCGCCTCGGGCCCTGCAAACAATCGGCAGTGAAGGAAGGAAGAAGAATGAGGGACCTTGAACGGCGATCAGCCCGCAGTCCGTGATCTCCTTTACCTCCACGTCCTTGCCCTGCTTCTTCCACTGCTCCGCATGGGACTGAAAGCAGGGGGTTGATGGAAGTGAGTGGAGAAGGAGAGGCTTGCCTTGAAATGATTGAGATCTTTTTCCGTGCAGCCCGCATTGGAGACGACGTAGAGGAAGCCCTCGTCCGTCTTGGCCACCACCAGGTCGTCTCGGATGCCACCCTTTTCGTTCGTGTACACACTCAAGCAGGCCGCGTTGTCCTCCAGCCCCTCGAGGTCGGCGGGCGTCAGGGACTCGAAGAAGGCGATGCTGGAAGCAAAGAACAAAGGAATGCAATAAAGGGAGCGAGAAATCACCCACTTGTCCTTTCCGTAGATCTCTGTCTGGAGCATGTGCGAGACGTCGAAGATGCTCACGTGGTTGCGGGTGTGCAGGGTGGATTTCGGGATGGACATGTCGCGGTATTGCCTGCAAGAACGGGCGGATTGGAAAAGGGAAAAACGGGGGAACGTACACGGGCATCGAGAAAGCCGGCGAATTCGACGAACTTTGCTCCGTTCTCCTTGTGAAAGTCGTAGAGGCATGTCTTCTTCCTAGAACGCGAAAGAAATGAAAGAAGAACGGTGGAAACAAACGAACAGTTGGGCTTTGGAGCTGGCCGAGCGCCGCCCGACCACGCGGCCGATTTGCTTACGAAATTCCGCTGCATCCTGCAACAAACAAATGGAAAGAACGTTCTTTCGTTCGGCGACAGCCCGCCGCCCCGCCCGCGCGAGTACATTGCGGAAATCAACGAAAGGAAGGCGGAAAGGCGCGTGTTCCAATTGGAAAAAGCGAGACGATAAGCGGCCGGCCTGCGAGCGGCGGCGTGGTCGGCGAATCAATCTCCCGCGTACAACCGCCGTCTTCCTTCCGCCCGCCCGCCATTCTGACCGGAGATCATCAGTCGGCAGTCAACAGTCGACGGGCGAGCGGGAACGACGAGCAAGGGCAAGCGAGTAAACGGCCGACTGATGGCCGCAATCCTCCCACCCACTCGCCAGACGACCGACCAAAAATAAGAGGAGAGGCGATTCGAGGTGAACGACCGGGTGGACTTCGATGCCGGATTGCCGAATTCGTTTATTCGCTCAACAAATAGGTGGGAGACATGTACAAAACAAATAGAAGTGGGTGGAAGAAAGCCGCCGGCCGGCTCACGGCTTGAACACGCGGATGAATTTGCCCTCGCATGCTTTGATCTTCTGCAAGCGAACGGGATGAAAGAGAGCAGATGGAAAAGGGGGAGGACGAACCTTGTGCCTGCCCCAACGCACATGCCATGTCTTTGATGCGCCGCAAGTACTCCATGAGCTGATCGGCGGACAGCTGGCCCAGCTCTAAACCCATCCGTTGAAATGATTTATGAGTGCAGCCGTGAACACGAACCGTTGACCAGACGAACGTCCTCGGGCTCTAACTCCGTTCGGAAGCGATGCGGTGGACGTTTAAAGGGCACGTGTGCCTGCAAACAACGGGGAAATAAGAAGAGGAATGCAAGTGACAGGAGTCACCCACCAAGCTCTCTCTTTCATGCTCCAGTGTGCCAGTGAGAGGAGCATTAAAAACCTTATTGTCGTCCAGCTCTTCGTGGCACAGGTACGAATCGCGCGCCGGAGAGTGGACGGCGGACTTTTCGTCCGGCGAGTCGTCGAGAACGATCTCCTCAGCCACGACGTTGGGAACGCTTCCGCTTGCAGCAGCATCCTTGGCGGACGAGTTCTTCATCGCACTCACTCACGAGCGGCCGCCAGGTGGACATGCGGCGGGTGGTCTGAAAGGGGGTTGATTCGAGGGAATCGGGAGGAGGAAATTGCGGGAATCCTCGTCGCGTAAACAACATTCGGTCAACGAAGATTTGGAAAATCTTTGGCGAGTATTGGTCCTGGCGACAATTCGATCGAATAAAAAACCTCCGGTTCGCTTCGAATCCGTGATTACGGCCGAAGAACCCCGAAAGAACCCCCGAAATCGCCGGAAATTCGGTTTTGAAAGCGACGCGGTTGGCGCGCGGGGTCAACACTCCCGTGCGGGAACACTCGACACCCGGCGCTCGGCGGCGTCCTTTGGGTCGCTCGACGGGCGAAGGAAAGCGGGAGTGCTGGGGCCGGCCGCTCTGCCGCTGCTGCCCCTCACGCGAGTGTGTGCAACGCCCGGATTCTCCCGTTGTGGGCCCCCTGCCCGCCCGCCTGCTTGCCGCCTTCCACTCGCTCCTCCACTCGTGTTCTACGGTCTTCTGCGTTCCCGCCACGACCACTCGTTTCTTTCGCTTCGGGTCCAATCGCGCCAAAACCGCCGCCGCCGGGGCTGAAGTTGGGATTCAAACCGGAAAGGCAGAATTTGGGGCTGTCATCAAGGGAGAGTCGAAAAAAAGACAGTGAGGGAGACCAAAGATTTCGAAGAAAAATGATGAAATTCGCGATGAAATCGAATTATTTTTGTTTCGGCGATCTGAAACATTCTGCCCGCTTCGTGATGGATCGGACGGGAGATAGCGGAACAGAACTGGTATTGGACGGTTGTTGGCCTTTTACGAATCGGCACCGAGGCCAGTTTCATCGTTACACGAGCGCATTTCGAGAGATTTTTTGCGAATTTCCGGATATGATTTTCGATCTCGTTCTTGGTCAAACTCCAGTCGATTTCTTGCTCGTTTCCAGGATCTTTCGCCTCGAAATGATCCGCAAACATCGGAAGCCGGTGAAGCCGGAGCCGGAGGAGGACTTCGAGGAGCAGCCGCCCGTTCTCGAGCCCCAAACGACGGCCGAAGAGATTCGCTATGAGCAGCAGGGGCAATACGTGAGTCCTCTTCCATCTGCTTCTTTTTTGAGTGTCCTCCCGTTTGCAGCACCACCCGGCGGCGGGCGAGATGTACGAGGAGTACGAGTACGTGGACGAGAACACCTACCGCGATCAGCTCGTGCAGGAGAAGACCGAGCCGAACGTCGTCGAGTTCAACTTCGTCGATCAGCACAACGTCACGTGCGGCATCTGCCAGGCGGTGGTGCGCTACGACACGCTCTTCAACGACCACATGGCCAACCACCATCCGGAGTACGCGGACTACACGCTCGAGGACGTGCCCAACGAGGTTCGTCCACTTCCGCTTGCCTTCTTCTTTCATTCCTTCGTTTCAGCAATACTTTCGGCCGTACGACGTCGCCGGCCGCAAGCAGCGCACCCCGGGCCGCCGGTCTACGCGGGCGATCCGCACCGGCCGATCCGCTCGACGCGCACGCTGCGGCGCGTCTCGCAGATTCGCGTGAACACGTCCGAAATGACCGTCCCGCAGCTGGAGGAAGCGTTGAAGCAGAAGATGGTCGAGAAGATGGGCCGCAACATTCCGGTCACGCTCGTCGACAAGCAGCACGCTCGTTGCGGCATCTGCAATGCGGTTTGTCCATTCCCTACCCACTTGTTTTGATTTCTCTTCGTGTTCAGGTCCTGTCGTTGAACCGCAAGTTCGAGGTGGTGCACCTGGTGCGGCACTTCAACGCGTGGCACCCGTCCGCCCACAAGTGCAGCGGCGAGTGGATGGCCAAGTCGGCCGACTATCCAGCCCTCGCCCGACCTGCCGTACGTGATGAAGCCGCTGAGTGCGTGCGACTTCGCCGTCATCGACATCACGGTCGGCGCGCACGACAACCTGCAGTGCATTTGGTGCGGGATGTTCATGGACGTCAACTCGATCGCCATGCACTTCCACGAAATCCACCCGGAGGAGGTGGAGGTGCCCAGCTGCCGTCTGTGCTTGCAGGTGGGTCTCTTCCATTCTGTTCGAATCCTTTTGATTGGTCGATCGTTCAGGAAGTTGGTGGCCAACTCGCGGTTCCTTGGAGAAGTTCGGCGAGGACATGGAAATCAGCCTGCCGGACGAGCACCACTACAAGTGCGGCCGCTTCAACGTCACGACGAGCAGCGAAAAGGCGATGGATCGGCGGTATGGCCTCTTCCTCTTTCTTCCTTCCACCGCCCGCTTGTTTGCAGCGATCACTCGTCACATAAAGCGGCTGAAGGACGGCGAGCAGGTGGACGAGAGCGTGGAGGACGAGGAAGAGCAGCCCGCACCCGACGAGCAGCCGATGGGCCCCGAGCAGTTCGCGAACAGCCGCATGGTCTTCGGTTTGTCCCTCTTCTTCCCCATTCTTCCATTGCTTTCCGGTGGTTGCAGGAAAGCGAAACAAACCGAAACGGCAGTTCATTATGCCCGCGCTGCGGCAGGCGGCGCCCACGGACAGCAAGTACATCGAGCCGATCAAGGACTGCCACTGGAAGTGCCGCCTGTGCAAGCAGGACATCCTCGCCGCCGTGATCAGTGCGGGCGCCATCAAGCACTACCGCACGAACCATCCGGAAGAGCTGGAGAACATGCAGTACGAGCTATGCAAGGTGAATCCATTCTTTTACCTTCCATCCCTGTTCAATCCTCGAGTTCAGGCCCGTCTGGAGCGCGTGAGCGACGGCTGCATGGAGTTCTTGGGGCCCGGAGGAGATCGAGTGCCTTCTCTGCGGCATCAACTACCCGCTCCACCGCCCGTACAACATCTGCCGCGCCATTCCGCCACCTGAAGCTGAAGCACCCCGATCAGATGCCCGAACACAACGTGATCCACGGCGGCGAGGCGGGCAGCGTGCCGCGCGTTCGAAAGCGCCCCGCCAAGCGGGAAGCCCGCCGAGGCCGAGGAGTTGGACGCCGAGATGATCGCGGCGGGCGGCGAGGAGGACGGCGCCCTGCTCGACGAGTGAACGGCCGCCCATCGCAATTGTAATGAAATCTCAAGACAACGCACGATTGTTTCCTCGCTTATTCCATGCCGCCTATTCGTTCGTTTATTTGGATTGTTCGTATGGAGTGCATGTGTTCGTTGCTATGCGAATAAAATGATTGCCCACAAGGGAACTCCAGGGGAGGGACGCGGGGGTCACTTCGCAGTCATCCGATTAATGAGCGCAACCGAATGGATCGGTCGAGAGCAACGGGGAGCGGCGAGGAGGGGGCGGAGGGCGATGGCAATTGCGGACGACCCGCGAATTGGATTCTCGCGATGAGCGCCGATGGGCGGGCGGGGGCGGCTCGTTTGTTTTGCGTCCCCCCGCCCGCCGATGTGCCGACGGATCGAACGGTCCGCGGGACGAACGGGCGGAGCGGAGCGACCGGCGGGCGGGACGATTGGCGGCGACTGGGCGGCGTATGGTTTCGATTGGCGGAGGGACGGGACTCGTGGGAAAACAAATTCGAAGCGGAAAATTCGCTCATTGCTCCCGTCGGCGCCCCCTTGCGCTCATTTCGGATTCTGCATTGCACAACGAACCGCCCGTCTTCATTCCGGCGGAGCCTCTTCTTCTTCGATCGATTGGTGTTGAGCAGCTCGGTTGTTGGGGGCGACCATCTGCGGCCACACTTCCGCTCCGGTTGGACCGGCCGGTGCGCAAATAAGTCGCTTGTTCGTGGATTCGTGGAGAAAAACTTGCGCGCGTCGACCGACCGCCGCACCTGTTTTGCCCCGCGGACGCTGGGGCTCGGCAGGTCTTCGGGACACGGCCGCTCGGCACGCGCACACGAACGGGCGGGCGGGCGGGGGGTTTCCGGAAGAATTGCGGACGTTCGCCGTTGACAGGCGCTCATTTTGCCGTTCGGAACTCATCAACAAGTGCGGGAAGGTCACTCCGCCCTCCCCTCGCCTCGGCCTCCCGCCCTTCCGCTCGTGCCGTCCGCAAGATTTCCGCTTCCGTCAGTCCGTCCGCCCGCCCGCCTGCTTTCTGCTCGAAATTCGGAGCAAACAAACCGCGCGTGTTTGCCGTCGGCTGTTTGTCTTCGAATCGAACGAGTAATTGGATTGATTGACTCCCGCGCCACCGTAAGCCGCTAGTGGAGCGGAAGCTCGCTAGGCGGTGATCAACAAGAAGGCCGTTGATTCACGACAAACCGAGCGATCGCCTGTTTACTTCCCGCAATCCTCTCTCCACTCGCCCAGCCGGCCATCAGCAGTCGAAAGCGAAATGGCGAGCGGGAGGAGGGGCGAGCGGACCTCCGCCCCGTCCGTTGATTCACGTGTGAAACGGCGCGTTTCGAGTCGCCATTCATTTGCGTTTTACCGCACGGACTGCCGATCGAGAGCGACGAGCGGCGAGCGGGCGGGTTGATCACGAGATTTCTTCCGCTCGCGGCGGCCATCAGTCGGCGGAGTCTCGCCGGGCCGCCACCCGCCTGCTGCCGCCGGCTTCCGCCTGTAGAGAGATCGTTTGTGCATGAAGGCGTTTGTCAACCGAAAGGTCGCTTGGTCCGTTAGTGATTTGAATTCAAACCAATGGCGATCGATCCGCTTGCTTAGAGCCGAACACCTGCGTACCCTAACCTTCTTGTGTGTTCGCCCGCTTATCACTTCCGCCTTCCTCCTTGCGCACCTGCGGAATCCGCCCGCTCGTAGGGCACTCGCGGCCTATCACCAACAGGCCGGCCAGTCGCGTCTAATCCGACCGATCGGCCGCCTTTCGTTTGCGCCCGCCTAATTGAACGCCCGCCGCGTCGTCCACTCGCCGGGCGGCCCGCGAGCAACGCGCCCCGCTCGCCCGCATGGCCCCGATGACCTGCGGAAAGGCGGTTTGAATCGCGCGTCTTTTGATTCGATTACGCGCACTCGGAACAAAGAAAGAGGGGCGAGGGTCGAAATCCACGCGGTTGATACGAGCGGCACTCGCTTCTTGTGCGGCTAACGGAGGGCGAGCGGGTATCAGCATGCGGGTGATTCGCGTAACAAGGCGGCAAGACGCGGCTGGTCAGGCAATGCGGTAAGGCTGCCAATGTGGAGCCCTCTTCGCGGTGGATCTCCGGCTGCAATCCTCCATCGTCCACGTGCGTGTCCGTCGAACATCTGCGCTCGCCGTCCACCCGCCCGTCGCTCGAATTTGCAATCCGAATTTCGATGAGACGAGCGCGCGGTGGACGGCCGGCCGGCGGGTTACGATCGCGGCGGTCATTTTGACGCGAAAGCGGGCGATCTGACCGCCCGGTTTGCCGCAAAGTGATCCGAGCACGCGATAAATTGGAGTGATTCCTCCCTCTCTTCTCCTTCCCCTGCCGCTCTCCTTCTCCTTCCTTCCTTCTTCTTTTGTTTCGAACATGATCAATGGTCGTGGGAACGCCGCGCGCACTCGCTTTCAATGGGGCGGCACGTGTCTTCGGGCCACCGTATTCACTGCCTCCTTTTGATTCGAGGAGTGAGTGGCCGGCGGTCAACTGGGAGGATGGCGGACGAGGGAATGCTTTGTGTTCTTGTTTGTCCTTCTACTCGCTTGTTCTCGATTGACAACATTCGAACACTCGTGCGTTGGGTCGATCGATCGAAATGGGCGGACGGCCGGCGGGATCCCGAACTCCCGCCTTCCGCTCGCTCGTTCGATCGATTGCCCCGCCCCTCCGCCGCCCTTCGTTCGACGAGCGAGCGGAGCGAAAGTGGGCGGGCGGGCGGGCATTCGGGAATTAGCGAACGCTTTTCGGTTTGCTTTTCGCTCGTTGGGGCTTTTTATCGACCAGCGTGATCCGAACGCTTCTGTTGGATTGTTGGCCATCAACTTCGAATCCAATCTCCGTGTTGTTCTTTGCACTTCTCGCCACTTCCTTTTGCTGGCCGAGAGGCCGGCAGCTTTTCGATCGCTCGGCAGCGATCCCCATCGTCCCGTTCGTTCGTTCGATTAGCGTGCGGCCGCTTTCCCGAGCGAACGTTCCCATCATTTCGGTTGACCTTCAGGCCGCGAACTCCCGAAGGCTCTCGGCCGCCCGTCCGGCCGCCGACTTCCCGCGATCATGACGAGAAATCCGCCCATCTTGCTGCTCTTCTTTCTCTTTTGTTCCGTAAGTTCCTCCCACCTTCTTGCCCGTTCAATCTCTCCTTCCGTAGGCATCCGCCCACTTGAACCTCGACCTCCGGCTCTCTCGTGGCTTCGACTCGCTTTGCGCGGCGGGTTGCCGCGTGGACGTGTGCGTCAAACACTTCCAGCGCTTCTTCGTGGACGGCGAGCGGTGCCTCTTCGGGCGGCTCCAGTTCGAAGTGGAGGGTGAGACGGCGGGCGATCGGGACGTTCGCCTGCCGCTCACCGACGCTCCGGTTTGTTTCGGTTGTTGAATGAAGAGAACTCACTCCTTTTCGTTCAGGAAACACTCTCGATCTCGCTCGAAGATCTTCAACAGCACCCAGTCGACCGGTGGGTCCTCTTGCGTCGTTTGCCCAACGGTTTTTATCTCCCGACTCCCGGTTTTCGTGCTCGTCGGGGTCTTTTCGGGTTAATTCGATAAGCGGGCGGCGCGTGCCGTTCCGCGGACAAACAAGTGGGCAATCGTTGACGGGGGCATTCTCGATATGGGGAACATTGAATAGAAGAACTTAATTGGCTGAGAAATCACATAACAATCGCTCTGTTCAGATCCCACGGCGGCGTTCTTCTGGTCGGGCGCCTCTGCCGCGCGACTTCCGCCGCCTTCCGCAAAGCGAAATCTTCTTTCGCGGGACGTTGTGACGAGCACTTCTTCGGGCCCACCTGCCGGCAGCTGTGCGAAATCACGCCCGTCGACGAGCAACGCGGCCACTTCGTGTGCAACGAGGAGAGCGGCCGTAAGGAGTGTGCCGACGGCTTCGCGGGCGCCAACTGCGATCAGCGTGAGTCATCCTTCGAGCACCTTACGGTCGAGTCCTCCCTTCTTCTTGCAATTTCCGGTCCGCTCTTGCCGCCCTAATTGTTGCGCTCTTCGGGCAGAAAGGCCGGCGGAACGCTTTTCGGCGACTTTTTCATTTCCGCTCGCCGTCTTTGCGGAAAAGCCGCGACAAACGGGCGATCCCTTTCCTTTCAATTGATCGACGAGCAGCTTTCAATCAATCCCCCTGCTTTCAGCCAACGATTGCGGCCTTCGGTGCCGGAACGGCGCCTGTTCGCGGTCGGGCGAGTGCGTGTGCCGCTTCGGCTATCAGGGCCCGAACTGCGACGAGTGCGTGCGGGCGGTCGGCTGCGCGAACGGCTTCTGCTCGCGGCCGCACGAATGCGTCTGCTTTCCCGGCTTCGCCGGACCGAACTGCACGCAGAAGATGGCCGTCTGCGAGGCCCAACTGCCCTGCTTGAACGGCGGCACGTGTTACAACCGCCCGCACGGCCGCTTCGAATGCAAGTGCGCGCCCAACTTCACGGGCACCCGCTGCGAGCGGCCGGCGGAGGACTGTGCGACGGCCAATCCCGTGCCAGAACAACGGCGTCTGTTCACAAGTGAGTTCTTCCGCTTTGTTCCACTTCAAATGACCACTCGAATCGAAGGAATTCGGCCAACCGCTCCGCTGCAAGTGCCCCAGCGGCTTCCACGGCGACTTCTGCCAGACGGCCGCCCGCTCGTGCGCCGACCAGCCCTGCGTGCAGGACGCGCCGTGCGTGCAGCTCGGCGACTCCTTCCACTGCATCTGCCCGGCCGGCTTCAGCGGCGCCATTTGCGATCGAAAGCAGACGGCGTGCGGCTGGAACTCGTGTGCCAACAGTGAGTTCTCGTCCGTTCGAATTCAAACCGCTCCCCGGACGAGTGAATTGGCGCGCTTTTGCGTGTGAAATGCGGACGAACGGGCGGTTTAATTGGATCGATCGGCGGGGTCAATCGAAGGAACAAGTGAGCGCTCGGACCACCCGCAGCGCCCACCCACGACCCACGTCGAAGGTTGAAATTCGAAAGAACTCGGGCGGGAGTTCGGGGGACGTGTTCGGGCAGGGGATCCAGTGATTGCACAAAGGATCGAAGAGTGATCACTCTCGCTTGTTTCAGATGGAACGTGCGTGGAGGATGCGGGCCGACCGTACGGTTTCCGCTGCGACTGCGCGGTCGGCTTCTTCGGCGCCCACTGCCAGAAAGTGATGATGGACTGTCGGGTGAGTGCGGGCGAGCGGGCAGGCGGGCTGTGAGTCATCGGGCGATGGGACGATCGAGCAGTCGAATCCGCATTCCGCCGACCGACGAGCAAAATCCGAAACGATCGGCGGCGACGGCGAACTTTCGGACGGCGCGCGCACCTGCTCGTTTTTGCGGCTAATTTCGCTCCGCTTCGCTCATTCGGCGGTCTGTCGCCATCTGGCGGCCAATTTGCTCGACAAACGGGGCCCCAAACGACCGATTCGAATTGCGCAAGAAGTGCGAAGCGAGCGAGAGAGAGGGAAGGGGGACAAACAAACAGACGATCAAGAAGGACGAGGGAATGAAACATGAAATAAGTGGATTGATTTCAGACATCGCCGTGCATGAACGGCGGCGAGTGCCGAGCGAACATCACGACGTTCCACTGCCACTGCCCGGCGGGCTTTGCGGGCGGCTCGTGCGAATTGACGATCAAGGCGGTTGTTTTGGACGGCGAGAACAAGTGAGTCCGTTCTCCTCACCCCTTTTATCCTCAATCTTCTTCAGCACCTCCTCGTCCACGTGGATCGTCGTGCTCGTTGTCGTGGCCGTCGTCCTGCTGCTGCTGATCGGTGGCTGCGTGTGCGTGTACCTGCGGGAGTTCGGGCGGACGTTGCGGCAACACGTCTCGCTACTCGACGGCATCTGGACGGCCGTCCACTTCGGCCGGCCGGCCCTCCCGCCCGTCCCGCCGGCCATTCCGCTCGACCCGATGGACGTCGAAAGCGGAAAGAAGAAGCCGAAGGGGAAGGCGGAGAAGAAGGCGGAAGGCCGGAGGTCGCCCGATCGCCAACTTCTACGTGGCCGAGCCGCCCGCAGAAGAAGCGGCCATCTACGCCGAGATTTCCGAGTGACTCCAATCCGTTTAGCCTTCTTTCCTTCCAATAGACATGTGCAATCAATTCTGTCCACTTTAATCACTTTTGTTTGTTTATTTCACTCACTCTACGGGTATCTTTTTTGTGTGTTCCTCCTTCCTTCCACTATTTCGTTAATAAAAGCGCTTGAATTGATTAGAAGAGTGCACTCCGCACGTGTTTCGTCAATCAGAAGCGATCGGTTTCGCGAGTCATCCAAACAAAATCGAATGACGTCGTGCGGCGTTGCTCGGGCGACCGGCGGAGCGAAGAGAAGCGGGCGGCGTGAGTCACGCGGCGATGGCGGCCGGCCGACTGGGCGCTGGGAAAGCGGGGGCGTTTCGCAATCCTTCGCTTCAAAAGAAGACTTCGCTGTTCGCTTCCCACCAGACGGAAAGTTTCGGCGATCGGCTGGACGGAAGGCGGCCGTCTTGCAGCGGAGGGCGCGTTCTTCGGTCCGTCGGCTCCACTTGCGGTGGGCCTTGCAGTCGGTTATCAAACGACGGGAAGGACTGCCAAGGGATCAAAGAGCACGTTCGTGTTCTCTTTCGACCTCCCTTTCGTTCCCTCTTCTTCGAGAGTCCCGCCTTCTTTGCGGCCCGCCGACCTCCGGCCGCCGCCGCCTTTTGCCCGAAAACAACAACAAAGTCGCCGACTTTCGCGAAAACAAACTTTCGAATCGTCTGTTCCCACTTGCTTCCTCCTCGTTTTGTTGAACACCCGCTTCCGATTCGATTATTCCACCCGATTCTAATCCCCCACGTTCCACTCCCGAATCTTCCGCGCGTTTCGCCGTCAGCCAGCACTCGGTCGGTCGGGTGTTTGTGTTGATTTCGGGGAGCTGTTTTCGCAACTGCCGCCCGCTCTCGCCTTCTTCGCCCGCCGCTTGCAGTGAGACGCGACGACTCGCCGCTCTTTCGGCCGGCCGGCCGGTCGGGTGGCTGGCGGCGAGCGGCGGGAACGCACAAACAAGCGGGGAGCGGGCAGAGCGGGGCGAAAGGAAGCGGGCGGTTGGCGGTTGTTTGCGAATCTTCGACGTGCTTTTCGGCATTCGGCCGTCGCCTCCTTCGAGGTTGGCGGCTTCCGTGGGACGTTCGCTTGCCACGCGGACGACTTCTGTTTGGAATAGGAGGGAAATTGCTGGGCATTGGGTTGCGAAACGATGAGCCGTGACAATCAACACGCGCACGTGATCGCTTCTGACTCTCGTTCCGCACAGCATTTCACTCAAAATTCCCGCACTTTCGAATTGTTTTGATTGCAAAGAGCCGGTAAGTGATTACGAATCCTTGATGTTTGCTCTCTTCGCCCGCTTTCCGTGCGGACGTCCGACGAGCGGCGTCAAGCGGGCGGCGTGCTTCTCGGTTGTTCGAACGAAGCGGTGGGCGAAAATCGATTCCCTTCGTTTCCGTTCGCGTGTTTATTTCCGCCAAACTACCAGGCTTTTACGGAAAATCCGGTAAACTTCACGTATTTTCGCCCAAAAGCCGGGAATCACGTGTCCTTCCTCGTCCACTCGCAAAAGTTCACCGAACTTTGAATCGATTGAATATCCGATTAATCACGATGTTTGGCCTCGATTGAGTTTTGTATTCGCGAAGTTCCGCCCGGCATTTGGACTTCCGCTTCTCGCGTCCACGTGATGACTTCTGGTCGTCCAATCCAATGGGCTGTCGGCATTTCGAAACCGCGTTGGACCGGCTGACGGTCGAGCGGCCGGCCGGCTAATGCGAATTACCCGATTTGTAGCGATGGCCGGCCGTTCGTCTCGGTTGCCATAGCGGCCGCCCGCCCGCCCGCTTTATCACCTGCCCGATTGTTCGCGTTCTTTCCGGCAGTCACTCGCGAACTCGTGCCTCCGCCGACGAGACGATGTTCATTCACTATTGCAGAAGAACCGAACCGAATCGACTGACTGCTCGTCGCGAAGAAGCCGCAGCGATGAGCTACTACTCGCAACCGGCCCAGAACCCCGGCTTCCAGCCCCAGGGCGGCAACCCGAACTACGGCTGGAACCAGCAGCCGGCCGGCGGCCCGCCGCCCCAAGGTTCGTCTTTCACTCGTGCTTGTGCTTGTGCTGTCCGCCTTGTGGTTGTCCTCGTTTGTGTCCAGGGAACTCGGAAGGAAGATTGAATGCAACAAGCAGGACGGAAAGACATGGATGAGTGGGCGGGGAGATCAGTTGAGCGAGAGGAGCGGGGATTCATTTCGTCTTCATTCGCCCGTCCCATCCGGTCGGCTTCTTTTCGAATCGCTTCGAATGTGGGGTCGTTTTTGTTCGAGGACCGAGATGGACACCGAAGAGCGGTGAGTGCCCTTCCGCCTGCTTGTTGCATTCGATCAGCCCGCCCGTCCCCCTTTAAAAGAGACGCCCAACCACTCGCTGCACTGCTTTTGGCTGCCTTTTCGACTTTGTGTTGTGCTCACCACTTTCCGCTGTGTTTAGCCGGCGGTCAATATCACTCGGTTCCAGCCTACAACAACGGCGTGGACCCGGAGAGCGGCAAGTACGACATCCAGTTCAGCGATGCGACCATCCGCGCGGCCTTCGTCCGCAAGGTGCGTTCCCCCTTCCTTCCACTGCCGTCCGTTCATTGCTGACGCCTTCAGGTCTTCACGCTGGTCGGCATCATGCTCGGAGTGGTGGCGGTTATGACTGCCGTGCCGTACTTCCACCAGGACACGATGCTGTTCGCCCGGCAGACCCGGCTGGCTGTACATCGTGGGTCAGCTACGTAACGTTCTTGGTCACCTAGTGAGTTCCCAGCTTCTTCCAGCCATCAACCTCTCAATTCTTCAGCCTGGCGCTCGTCTGCTGCGAGTCGGTTCGCCGCTCGTTCCCCGGAAATCTCATCATGACGGGCATCTTCACGCTGGCCAGCGGCTGGTTGACCATGATCCAGCTGATTGTCCTCTCTAACCGACCTTAGTGGCAATGGCTCACCATCCGATTCGTCATCGAATCGGTCAACTCCGAAGGATACTGACCTTTGAGCGGTCCTCCTCTGCGTGATCATTCACGGCCTCTGTCGTGCGGTGGAATCGTGCTGTTCGCCATGTTCACCAAGAAGGACCTGACCTCGTACATCGGAGTGATCGCCGTGATCTCGTAGGTTCTCCCGTCTTCTGTCGCCGCTTGACGTTTGCTCTTGTAGGATCTTCCTGTTCATGTTCGGCCTGGTGGCGATGGTTATCGCGACCATGGCCTTCCACGCGCGCCTGCTGTACACGGTGAGGAGCCCTTGCCAGTCGAGCGCAAGTGAATGAACAACTGGTTTCAGATCTACGCGGGGATGGCGGCGTTGCTTTTGCTTGGGCTGGCTCGCAATCGACATTCAGGTGCGAGATGAAAAGGGGTTGCAACGAATCGCTTGAGACGACCAGAAGTGAGAAGTGTCGAAAATCTGACGATCTTTGACATTTCCACTTCTGCGAGTCTCGAGCGACTCTTTGCAAACCTTTTTTTATTGCGCTTTCCTTTTGCAGATGATGATGGGAGGTATGCTTGACATCAAAGACGTTCGTAATGGGATGTTTCAGGACGGAAATACGAGATCAGCCCCGAAGATCATGTTGGTGTCCATAACATCAGGAACTCTCCTATTTTGGTCTACCTTAGGTCTTCGCCGCCCTCAAGATTTTCTTGGATATCCTGCAGATTCTTTTGGATGCTACTGGTCAGAGTTTAGACAGTACCCAGACATTTCTAATAACGCTGCTTTTTAGGTGATCTTCGGCGGAACAAGTGAGTTGGACTCTTCTTTGAGTGCCGTGGGGGTACGGGGTAACGAGTGCCTAACCGTTTTGCGGGTTTGAAGCTCAAATTCTCGGGTGTTTGTGTCGATCCTCTTTCTTTTCCGAACTCTCTTCGATTGTCGTCGTCCACCGTTCTTAATCTCCCGGATTTTCAGCCGCAACTAGGATGCGAGCGCCGTTCCCCTCGCCTATTTGTCGTCGTGTCCATAAATCGGATCTTCTTTCTCTCATTCCTTCCTTTTCTTCGTTGTTCCCACTACTCCTCCACGAACGCACATCTCCGCTTTAATCCCGCCGACCACGAGCCGAAGCGAAGGACGAGCGAACGAGGTCGACGGTCTTCCTCGCGTGTTCCTCACTCTTCTTAATGTTCCTTTCGCTTTCTGTCCGACTTCTCTGTTCATAAACTCTTTCCGTTCCGTTCGTTTCGCTTTCTTTCGTTTCCACCGCCACTAGGCGGCCACTAATCGAAACACGGAGCTTGCGGCTAACCCACGAATTCGCCGCTTCGGGCCGTTCGGCGGGAGCGGCGGCGGACGGACGCGGGGGGCCCACTGACCACTCGCGATTTCAGCAATTAACTCCCCACCCGCCCGCCCGACTTCCGCTTCTCGCCGCTGTCGTTGCTGTGGACCGCCGGTTTCCGCTCGTTGGCCGCCGACCGATCGCCCGAATTTCTCTCCTTTTCGCCCACCGACCACTCTGTTCTGTCCGCTTTCTGTACACAACTCGTAGCCCCCGTAGAGTCGTTCTATCGTTCTATTTATTCGCCCGTTCACGTTCCAATAAACACAACGATCGGCAAGAAGCAGGGAGAAACTCGTGTACTCAAGCGATAGGTTCATCGGATCAAATCGGAACGAATCAGAAGGCCTTTTTCAAGTATTCGGCGAAATCCACCCGTCCGTCCTCGTTCATGTCCATCTCCTTCAAGACGGCGTCCACGAGCCGCTCCAGCTCGCCGTCCTCCATCACGTCCCGCGGCTTCACGTCCTTCTCGTCGTCGTGGTTGTGCGTGAGGGCCTGCAAGAAGATGAGTGAGGAGTGGGTGGTAGCTGGACGGACCTTCATGATCTCCAACCCGTCAAGGGCGCCGTCTAAACGAGAGGATGAACAATGGATCTCGTTTGACCGTGGTTCGTTCCCCGCCCACGCGATTCGCAGCCGAAAGCAAAGAAAGGGGGCGACTCGTGGATGAAATCGCAGCTTTCCGTTGAACTTTCAAGCGGCGAATCGTTCGGGTGACGAGGAACAACGACAGAGCGGGCACTCACCCTTGTTCGAATCGTGCAGCTTGAAGTAGTGGAATTTCTGCTGAAAACGAACGGGGAGTGAGCGGACTGACAGCGATCCACTCGCCTTCTGCTCGTCCAGCTTCTCCACGTCGATCTTCGACTTCAAGTGCTGCTTCATGTGTCTGCAAGCAGAAGGGCGATCACCCCCGCCAGTCCGCTCCACTCACTCCGCATCCTGGATGTCGTCCTTGCTCGCGAACTTCCGTTGGCCTGAAGAGGGGGAGTGAAAAGAGAAAGAATCAAGGTCGATCACTCACCCTCGACGCCCAAAAGGAGGCCGCAGAGCGCGAGGCCGACGAACACGACCGCCCGTCGCATTTCTCTTCGGATCAACCGGCCGGCCGGCGGGGCGAACGTGGAAATCGGGCGGCCGCAGGTGAGTGCGAGCGGACGGGCGGGTTGCTCGTTGATAACCGCGGCGGAAGGCGGCCGATCGGCGGGACACGTCGACACAAAAGAAGGGAGCGACCTTACGAACAACGAGCGGCATTCGTGGAGAACGGGCGGCCGGACGGACGATTCACGCCCTTGATTCACCGCCTCCATCCACTCGCTTCGTTCATTACGGGACGAGGGGATACGACGACTCTTCGCTCGTTCCAATCCCCCATCCACACACTCGATCCCCACCACCCTTCGCTCGATCGGAAGTCCTCGAATTTTATTAAAAAAGGGGGTTACAATCAACTACAAAAGAGATGTTCTGATCGTCGGATCCGCCGAATGAAGTGTCTGAAAAGCGCCCGAGTGGTCGTGGAGAACGTGAGAGCGGTGGGCAGGACGAACAAATCGATCGGAAGAGAAGGATTGGATCAAACAAACGAAACGCCAATGGCTTCGAATCAAAATAAGAATGTTATTCAAAAATAGGAGAAATTGGAGCTTAAAAAAGGTGAGAGGATGTCAACAAAAAAGTAGGCGATGAATTTGGAAGAAGGGGGTCATTCTGATCGAATTTAAGGCTTCTTTTAATTTAAAGGCAGAAAGGGAGTGGAATTTCGGTTAATGGAAGTGGACGAAGGGAATCGAGAGCACACCACGAAGAACAACAAACAACGGATTAATTGAGTGGGTGGGGTGGGTGGGGGGACGGCGCGCTTAGGCGTTCACGCGCTGGTACTTGAGGTCGCTGTTCTCGTAGTTCAGCTGGGAGGAGAGGGCCACGAAGTCGACGAAGCCGTCGGGGCCCGTCGGGAACTGCACGTTCTGCTCGGGCTTGCAGCTGGAAGCGAGGAGGGCGGGAGTGAGTGGAGGGGAGGAATGCGGGGGGCTTACGCCGCGTTGTAGACGTCGCGGCCGCGCTGCGCGTAGCCCTCGGCCACGTAGACGGGCGTGGGCAGCGAGGTGGCGCGCGAGACGATCTGGTGCTCGTAGGCGAGCGCGTGCGTGACGCCCTTGGATGGTGTCCATTGAGTAGTTGTTCTCGTCGAGCAGGATCGTGTAGCGCGGCACGCGGCCGGTACCCTTCAGCGCCGAGTGGGCCATTTGGTAGAACTCGGTGAAGACCGGGTGAACGATCACTGAAATCACGGGGAAATCAATCACTCCTTCTTCCTTCTTCGATCACTCACCCGTGTCGACGGTCGTGCCGTGGCGCACGTTGAACTCGTAGTCGCGGGGGTTGTTGCCGCCCTGCGGGAACTGAAAGCAGCGGGCGGGAGTGCGGGAGGAAGGGTGGAGGGGAGAACTCACCTGCTTGGGGAACAAGCGGCACGTTGTTCAGCTTCTGGACGGCGAGCAGCGTGAGCGGGATGTCGACGTCGTTGTTGCCCTCGCGGATGCCCGCCTTCAGCAGCGGCACGGCCAGCTTGTACGCGTTGTCGAACTGGCCCTCCGTGAGGCCCGTGTAGTAGAAGACGACCTTCGGCGGCGGGTGGCCGCGCTGGGCCGTGTACGTGGCCACGCAGCGCTTCATGATGGCCTTCAGCTGGGCGTAGAACTCCGAGCGGTAGGCCACCGTGTAGAGGAAGTCGCCGAAGAAGGAGTTGAAGTCGCGGCCCATGTTGGCGGCGAAGCCCAGGACGCCCGGCTTGTCGTCCTTGATGGACTTCACGCGGTCGACCACCGACTTGGAGCCCGGCTGGTTGGTGTTGATGCCGATGAAGAGGGTCGTCTTGAGGTCCGGCCGCCACGTCCGGGTCGGGCGGCAGGACCGAGTAGTTGAGGCCGCCCAGCTTCACGTTCGTCTTCGCTGAAATCGAGCAGCAGAGGAGTGGAAGGAGGGAGATGGACGGGACTCACCGATGTAGTTCTCCAACGTGGCCGTGCCCGCTCTGCAGCATCTTCTGCACGGTGCCCACCTTCACGTCTTGCGTGACGACCTGCAAGCACACGGGGATGAGAGGACTTGGATGGGAAAGGGGGAACTCACGTTGTAGCGGTGCTCGCACATCTTCATGACGGCTGCAAGCGAAGACGAGAATTAGAGGAGAAGGAGAGGAGGAGTGCACTCACCGTGGCTCAGCTTGATGTTCTCGGGCGAAATGAAGAGGCAGAGGTTCATCTTGTTGTCGGCGCAGTAGCGGACGCACACCTCGACCTCGAACTCGGTGTAGATGCCCTGGTCGCGGCAGGTGCCCAGGTTCATGCCCATGTTGCGCTGGGACATGTTGTCGATCTGGTTGATGAAGGCCTGCATTTGGTTGTGGGAGAACATGGCGTGCGGGTAGTCCGTGCGCAGCAGGTAGAGGACCGTAGCCCGTCGCGTTCACCGGCTGCTTGAATTGCTGGAACGAGGCGGAGGGATGAGCGAGGGAGTGGGGGCGGAGGGGAACTCACGCTGCTGCGCCACGCGGCTTCTCCGTTGCGGGTCGTCGCGCGGCCGTTGGAGTACTCCATGGAGGGTGGGTTCAGGATGCGGGCGGAGGTGGAGAGCGTGTCCTTCGAGAACTTGATGCCCGCGTTCTCCGTGTACTTGGACTCGCGCAGTTGGATGGCCTTCGCCGCGTTCTTGTTCTCCTCGCGCATGAGGTCCGGACGGACGGCGCACTCCTGCAAAGCACGACGACGAGTCCCCACCGTCTTTCATCGTCGGTTGGACTCACCTTGATCATGGCGGCCTTGGAGGGCGCGTCCATCTGCTCGACGGTCACCACCTGGTTGTCGGCGATGATGCAGACCTCCGGCGGGTAGAAATTCCACTGGTTTCCTCGCTTCACGCCCACCAGGTGCGCGTCCGGGAAGCGCAGCGCGTGGCCGTACTGAAAGGGCGGCAATTAGTAGGTTGGGATGGTCGGATTGGAACGAACCTTGTCGGCGAAGTACTGGGCGACGGTCTTGTTGAGATCCTGGATCATGTGCGTGTTCGCGGTGGTCATGTCGAAGTTCTTCAGCTCGATGCGGCGGTTGGACGTGTCGTCGGGCGTGTTCTTGATGGTGAACTGCATCTTCTTGAAGACGCGCGTCAGGCGGGTCAGGTCGCGGTCCTCGCAGCGGCCCCGATGAAGTTGTTGTACATGAAGTTGGTCCCGTCGTTCAGACGGACCGCCTCGGTCAGGGGGATGAGCGAGTGGAACGGCGAGTGCTTCGCTGCAATCAGGAAGTGATCATCTCCCGCTCCGGTGGTCTTGGATTTGGGGCGTCCCAGCCCGTTGGATTGCAATAGAGGGGGCGGTTCAAGACGGACTTTGGTCTTCAACACCCCTGAACCTTTTGAATTCGGACGATCACAACTTTGCTCGAACGACATTTCCTGAGGATGCCGTCAACACACATGAAATGTTCCCCGTTTCAAGGCACATCTTTTCGTGCAAAGGGCGGGGAATTTTGGGGCATGAGCAGAAAGGATCGATGAACGCGCCCGTCGGCGGTTGAAATGGGGATTTTTGGACTGCGCACACGAGTTACAGGAGACGAAGGAATTTCAGATCGATTGGAGCAAAGGGCAGAAAGTTGAGGGGGTATTTAGGATTGACAGGCCCACATCGAGCGCGTCTCCCCCTTAGCTCAAGGAGTCACTCACCCTCGAGGAGAAAGCCAATGCGGCGCTGGGGCGTGGGGTCGCCCTCCTTTCTTGAAGCCCTCGATCAGGGTGGCCGACTTCTGGACGCCCGAGGCCAGGTACTTGGAGCCGCCTGGAAGAGAAGGGAGGTTGAACAAATGGAATGAAAAGGAGAGCACTCACCGCGATCGAGCGACTTCTCCGGCAGGCCGTGCTTCGCGCCGTCCAGGCAGAAGGCGGTGGAGCCGCGGAGCGTGAGGAAGTCGCGCTCTGAAAAGCGAGTGGATCAGTTGAATTGGATGGTTGTTGGGGGGAACTCACTCGCTGAACATCGGGTGCTGGTTCACGGCCAGCTCGATGAAGTTGAGCAGCGAGCGGTCGCGCTTCAACGTCGTGGGGTCGATCAACGTGTCCAGCTGGTCGAGCTTGATGCGTTGCGCCTCCTCGCGCACCTGCTTGATCTCCATGGTGACCGATTCGAGGTTGCCGGGCAGGCGGGTGTCCTCCTGGTTGGCGACCACGAGCTCGATCTTGTCGCGGCCCGGCTCGAAGTGGAGCGGCTTCAGTGTGAAGAGGATGGACTGCAGGTCGTAGTAGACCGAGTGCTGGTCCTCGCCGAGGATCGTCGGGTGCTTCTGGCGCACGACGCGGAAGGCCTCGCGGCAGATGTCGATGCGGTCGGCGATCACGGCCCTGCAAACGAGGAGCGTTCATTCGATGGAGCAAGAGGGAGGAAAGGGGAACGTACGTGGATTCGGAGCGCTTCGTGAGGTCGACGTCCTTGCCGCGACGACTCTTGCCGGTGACCGTCACGTCGTAGCGGAACACCTCCTTGCCGTTCGTGCGTACCTTCGAAGATGTTCGTGTCGATGGCGACCCGCTGGCCGCGCGTGCCCGCGGGCTTTCGTTCGGGCAGCCGACGTCGCCCTCTTTCAGCTGAAATCGGCGGTCGGATGCACGGAATGGAGGGAAGAAGGGGAACTCACGTTCAGGGCGTGCATGAGATTCTCGACCTCATTGCGCGCCTTCTTCTTCTCTGTGAGCACTTGCGGGTTCGCGTTGGTGTCGGACGAGGGGGCGGTCGGGCCGGACATCTGGTCGGTGGTCGTGGGTGTTCGTTGGTGCTGGTTGGTGTTGTTCGCAGAGCGGTGGTGGCTGGAAGAAAAGGGGATGTTAGCGGGAGATGGACGATTAATGGAGCTCGCGAGAAGCGCGAATTCGAGAGGAAACTCGGGGTAACAAACGGAAGGAATGAACAGGGGCAAAAGAGGGAAAGAGGAAAGCGGGATGTCGAAATCGGGAAGGCCGACCGCAACCGGTGTGACGCCCGTTTTGTGATCGCCCATGGGAGGCGTTGGGGCGTGGGTTGGCGGCCCTCATCCCTTGCCCTCCTCTCCCACCCAATCCCCTCCCAGCCGCCATGAGAACAAACCAAATGATCAAGCGGTAAACAAAAGGATTGATTGGAGGGCGGGTTCGTGGGAAAGCGGGCGGAATGCGCATGTTGACCACCCGGGCTGCTGTTGACCACGAGTGACCAAGCCGCCCGCCCGCCTTCTCGAGGGAGGTCGAGAGTTGAAAGGTCGATCGGATCGATCGAAAAGGCGGCAGGATGTCCGAGGAGGAGAGTAGGGGAAAACTCGGGGGCATACGGTAGTTGTTTGCCGCGTGTGGAGTGTGCGGAGAGGGGGCCAGACGAGCCTGAAAGAATGCGGGCGCCCAACGATCACTCCTGCGAGTCCCCAAATCGACGCGCCCGCCCGGGGCCGCCCGTCCGTCCGGCGTCGTTGCCGAAAGACGTGCAGGTGTTCGGAGGACGGGGGCAATTGGGATCCTCGCCGCGAACGGAGAGCGACGGCCCATCGTTGCGCGAAAGCGAAAGTGCGCAAATGTCGCCACAAAACATTCGAATGGATTCGGGCGGGCGCGAGAACGAGAGGACCCCGAAATTCGAACCGATTTCGCGCCCAATTCGGGCGCCCTGCTTTCGCTCGTCGAGTTCAAAGGGCGCGAGGAGGAGCGAAAGCGATGGGATCGTTCAAATTTATTAGCAAGCGATAATTAGGCGGGACAATTTCGAGCAGCCTTTCGAAAGGATGTTGGGGAAGCTTTCACATGTGGATGTTGACAAAGTTCTGGCTTGATTTTATTCATTTGGAGCAGTTGAGAAAGCCCGAGTATTTTTGGCGGCCGAAAACCAATGAATGCAATGGGGTGGAATTGGGTGAACGTCCACAAAACGTGGCAAACAACCGAGCGGGAGATCGGCGAGAACCGTCCCACAAAAGGCGACATTCGCGCACAACAAAGAGCAATTTCTTTTGGCGTTCGCTCGCACTCGCGGGAGGGGAGGGCGAGCAAAAGCGAACGGCCGGCTTGTCCGTTCGGCTGCCGTCCGAGTCGTGTGTTCGCCCCGATGGGGGGAGCAAAGAGCGGGCGGAGTGCACTGGGCGGCGGGTTGCAGCGGCGGCGAGCGAACGGCCGGCTTGCAGGCCGGGCGGCTGTTGCCCGCACTGCCGCTCGCCGGGCGGATGGTCAGTTCTTCTTCTGCCGGCCGCCTCCCTCCCGCCCGCTGCCCGCGCTGTCCGGCGAGCGGCAAGAAGGGCAGCGACGGGGGAGCGGGGGACACGTGAGTCGAAGCGAGGGGCAATCACAACAATTGGATCTCCCGGATCGAATGCGCTAATCCCCCTCTCCGTAAACGCCCGGATAATCCCTTTGATTTTCAAAAGGTGTCAAAGGTCGTGTCGATTTGACGGGAGTGGACAGTCGGCGAGCGGGGGATCTCTTCGAAGCAGCGAGCAAACGGCGGCCCCTCCGCACAGGAAGCCGCTGGAGGCATGCGGAAGCGAGCCGGCAGAAACGCGCCCTTCGGATCAAAACACGTGCACCCGCTCGCCCGCCCGCCCGCTCGCTTATCGACGGCGAGCGGCGGCCGGCCGGCGAAAAGCAGGATTCTTTCCGCTCCCCGCAGCGGCCACTCCCGACCGTCCCGCCGGTCATTCGGCCCCCGGCCTGTCCATGAATCACGTGAAAGGGCGATGGGGTCACTTCCCATTCGATTGAAATCGATGCAAACGATCGGGAGCGGGCGGGAGCGGGCGGGAGTGTACGGAAATGAGTGGACGGCTGCCGGCCTGCGGGTGACCTCCGCCACCTTCTGCACACCGAGCGATCACCCACCCGCCCCTTTACGGACGTCCCGATTGGGAGCGACAAGATTGGCGGGATTGGCGGGGGAGGTTTCGCGCACGATGGGGTCACTCTCGACACCCGAAATGCCCAGGGGTAAGTGGGGGACATTCGGGGAGGCGGAAGACGAAAGAGTGGGGAGGGCTTGGGGGAAGATGAACCGAAATGAAGGCGGTCGTGCCCAAATGCCGCCAATCGTTTTTCGGAGTGAACGCGCCGCCCGGATTGTTTACGCCTCCGCTTTCATCACCCCTCCCTCCTGCCTCTTCATCCTGCCCGCTTGGCGGCCCCAATTGCGGGCATCCGATGCGCCGTCCGCCGCCCGCCCCGCCCTCCAAACGGCCGACCGCGAGGAAAAGGGGCGCCGATCGACGGACGGCCGGGCGACCGGCGCCTTTCGCCCGCCCGCCGAGTGTAAAGCCGCCCAGCCAGCCAGCCAAGCAGACCGACGGGCCGGCCGACCGGGCACGGATGGGGATTGGAAGGCGCCGTTTGCGCAACGAGCCGCCCGATCGGCCGGCCATCTTCCCGTCTTTCGCAATCGGCGGCCGTCCGCAGTAAACAGTGAAGAAGAAGGGGGATCGTTTATTCCAATGGCCGATTGGAATGCAGGCGATGGCACAAGACCGACAAACACGAGTGGAGGGCAGGCTAGTGGATGAGGAGGTTCGTGATCCAAACGAGGAGCGAAGTGAAGAGGATGCCCAGCAGGAAGGGCCACAAGCCGACGGTCAGCCACGGCGGGACGGCGCGGCGCGTTCCCAACTGCTTCAGCTGCCGCAGCTTCTGATCACTCATTGGGGGATAGCGGCAGCTGGCAAGCACTCGATTTAGAGGACGGAAGGTGGGGTGGAGGACTCACGCGGCCAATCCCTCGCCGAAAAAGCCCCGCTTGAGGACCGCTTTCTTGTGCGTGAACTGCTCCACGCCGAAGCGGCCGCGGTAGTGGCCGAAGCCGCTCGCCTCCGACGCCGCCGAACGGGAGGGTGTCCACTGCAAAAGGGGGAGTAAGCTGAAGGAAGAGGGCAGTGGACACATTAACCGGTGATGTGCAACAAAACGTCGTTGATGGTCACCGCCCCGCTGCGGGTCTCCTTGAGGAAGCGCTGAACCTTCCGCTCGTCGCGCGTGAACAAGTAGGCGGCCAGCGGCTTCTCGCGCGCGTTCACGAACTCCAGCGCGTGGTCGAAGTCGTCGACGAGGACGATCGGGAGCAGCGGCCCGAAGATCTCGTCGTGCATCAGCTCGTCCTCCGCGTCCACTTCGAAGATTTGCGGCGGGACGAACAAATCGGAGCGGTCGGCCTCGCCGGCGCAGTGCAGGAGCGTCCCCTTCGAGCGGAAGACCATCCCGCAGAGCCGACTGCAAGCGATGGAGAAGGATTGAGGCGAAGAGGGATCTAGAAAGAACTCACTCGAAGTGGCGCTGATTGATGATTCGCGAGTAGTCGGGCGACGTCTGCGGGTCGGGGCCGTAGAATTCGGTCAGCGCGTTCCGCAGCTCGTCCACCAGCCGATCCCGCACCTGCCGAGTGGTGAGGATGTAGTCGGGAGAAATGCACGTCTGGCCTGCAAGCAAGAGGAGCTGAATTGCAAGGGAACAACTGCACGAGAATCTCCTCACCGTTGTTCGTCCACTTGCCCCACGCCAGGCGGGCGGGCGGAGATCTTCAGGTCGGCGTCCCCCATGACGACGGCGGGGCTGCAACGATCGATCGATCGATTGATTGATGGAAGAGTCGGGGCGCGTCCACTCACCACTTGCCGCCCAACTCCAGAACGAGCGGAGTCGTGTGTTTGGCCGCCGCCTCCATCACGATCCGCCCGACCGCCTGATTGCCCGTGTAGAGGATGAAGTCGAAGCGTTGCTGCAGGAGGGCGGTCGTGCCCTCCACGCCCGCTTGGATCACCGCCACGTGTCGCTGCAAACGAACAGACGAGTGGGGATTGTGAGAGGGAAGAAGGACGAACGGGATCGAAGGTCTCCGAGAAGAGGTCGTCGATCACTTGGGCGGTGTGGTGGGAGATCTCGGAGGGCTTCACCACGACCGTGTTTCCGGCCGCGAGCATCGTGGCAATGGGAAGGAGGACCATGGAGAGCGGGTAGTTGAACGGAGCTGAAGCAGGAGGATGAGTGGGGAGCACTCGATCGTGTTTCCGCTTACCGATCAGCAGGATCACTCCGTACGGGTCCTTTGTAGATCATCGGAGTGTCCAGAGCGGTGGCCAACGTGCGCTGGACGACCTCCGGCTTCGCCCACTCCTCCAGGTGGTCGAGGCAGTAGTCGATTTCGGCGAGGGCCCCAGCGATCTCCATGACGAATGTGGTGCGGGGATCTCGGCGGAGGTCCTTCTGGACGGCGGCCGTCAGGCGGTCCTCCTCGTTCACGAGCAGCTCCCGCAGTTGCTGCAGAACCTTCCGCCGTGTGGCCAACTCGGCCGGCGCCCCCGACTTCACGAACTCCCGCTGGGCGCCCACGATCTGAAAGAGCAGAAGGGAAGAAGTGGGATGGATGTGGGGAAGGATTACCTCGGTGTAATCACTCATCTCTGCTCGCTGGAATTCCGTTTGTCTGAAAGAAGGAAAGAAGCGTGGTGGGAGGATGGAACGCGCGTCCACGAATCCTCGAACAAACACCCGAATTACCCGCCGGGATCCCGCCCGCAGCCGGAGCGAGCGAGCGGCCGGCCGGCCGGCGTGTTCGACAAGCGGGCGGACAACAACGACCGCCTTGTTTTGGGTTGTTTTCCCCGATCGGGTGCTCCCTCCTTGCTTTCGGTCCGCCGGCCGGCCGCTCGCCCGCTTATCTCTTTTTGCGATCGATTGGGCGCCCTGTGCGGGAGTTCTGCTCGCCGGAAACGAGCGGCCAACCCAGCGGTTCCCCTCATGGTTCCCACGATTAGACTTCCCCCTTCCTTTCTTGAAAACAAACAACCGAGGAGACTACCACAACAACCATCCATGCTCGTTTATTTCACTTCAAATGTCCACAACAACAAGGCACAAACGATATCCATTGGAAGAGAAGTACAAGCAGCAGTCGGGGCACGATTTGGACCCTCCTTCCCGAGCAAGAATGGACGTGTTTTAAGTTCGTTTACTGCCGACTCGAACGAGCGAGTGTAAGTAACAGGAAGTCGAGAAGAACAAGAAGGTTGAAGGGCGAGTGTTTGCGAAAAACGAAGGACTTGGAGGATTATGCCAACGGAAATAAATTAAGCTTTGTTTCTATTGCGCACCAAACGGGAGGAAGGAGAGGGGAAATGCGGGCGAATCCAAACCGAAGGAATCAACGAGGCGGCGGGGGCGGCGGTGCGTTCTGTTGGTGAAGGCGGGCCTGTTCTTCTCGTTGCTTCTGGGCCTGAAAGCGAGTGCGGAACATGAGAGAAAGTGGGTGAGAAGAACGACAAACCCGAAGGAATTCCCCGTAGTCGATGAAGCCGTCCGAGTTGAAGTCGTCCTCCTTGAGGATCGAGTCGATCATCTGCTCCAGCTCCACCTCGGACGGGAGCGGCGGCGGCACGTGCTGGTTTGTGTGTTGATTCGTCGGGTTCTCTGCAAACGGACGGAAGAATCGAAAGAATGAGGGAGGAGGGACGAACCTTGATGGAAGTGAGTGATCGCCTTGATCAGCTCCACGCCGTCGAGCCGCCCGTTCTTGTCCAGGTCGTGCCTAAAGCAGCGGCCGTCAGAAGTGGAAGAATGGATGGAGGGAACTCACATGTTGAAGTACTAAACGCGACGAGGTGGTTGGAGCGAAGAAGCTTGTCGTTTTGCGGCGAGAAGTCATCCAGCTTTGAGCAATTGAAACCCAATTCAGTCATTGTTTGAGTTCAAATAAGAGTGAACTCTGAGGCTTTTTATCGGTCTCCAGAGGAGTGACTTCTCGCCGCAAAGAAGCCACTTCTTCGCTCCGATCACCCGCTTACGTGGAACTGGAGCTGTTCGGGCGTCATGTTGGCGGTCGGGTCGACTTTGCCTTCCAGATGTTCCTTGATGTGGCTGGAAAGAACGGGAATAAACAAGAGAATGGATGAATGGGACTTGCCCCTCATCCTTTGCGGAATCCCCGCCGAACTGCGCCTGGTTGGGTTGAGGAGGGGGCGGGGGCTGCTGCTTGCTGCTGTTGGGCGTGTGCCTGATGGTGGACTTCGGGCGGCTGGTGGGCGTTCTGGCCGGGGAACGAGGGCTGCTGGTGGGCGTCTACCTCCACGTGCAGCGTGCCCGTGACGAGCAGGACGACCAAACCGAACGCCCGAACGGCCATTTCGCGCGACGGGCGGCTCCTGAAAGCGGCAAGGAAGTGAGAATGCGGAATGAAGAGTACGCGGGGAGCACGAAGAAGTCGATGAGTGTTGAATTAACAGGCACGATCCCGCCCGAACATGATCAAAAGCAACTAATACACGTCGAATTTTTGGCCGCGACTCCTCAAGTTGCTGGAGTCTGCGGATTGAACGGCCGTGAGCCTTCAGCTGGATGGTTCACGCACGAATAACTCCACGTTCTTGACAACGAGCCCAGTTCCTCCGACCTCGCCGAACAACAGGTGAAAAGTTCGGAGTGGAATCGACCTCCAACACGTCAGCCGTCTTCACCTTCGCTTGTCGGCGGTCAACTCTGCGCTCTGTCCCCAAACGAGTCGAGTGTTGCCCCTTCCGCTACGTCTCCTTACTCTGCCGAATTCGCCTCTTGTACACGACTTCCTTTTGTGTTGACAAAGTCGAACGCGAAGCGGGTGAATTTTGAGAGATTCGTGGACAAGAATTCTCGTTTTTCCTCAAGGTTTGTTGCGGCGGTCGAATGGACGGCGAATTGAGCGAGCAGATTCCAGGATTTCTGATTTGAAGCCGAAAATCGAAGATCGCCGTCCAAAATGCCGGATCGACGCTACGGGCTGATCATCCTGCTCTCGTTCATCACCACCTTCCTGACGGTCACCTCGGCGTACATGACGAAGAAGCAGTTCTATCCGACGGTCGTCTACCTGACCAAGAGTTCGGGCACGGTTGCCGTGAGTTCCGTTCGATCGATCGATTGGATTCGTTGGGCGGATTGCAGGTGTTGTACTTCCAAGCGGCCGTCCTCGCTTACCTTTTCTTCTCGTTCGTCCGCTGGATTTTCTTCGGCCAACTGCGAGCGGCGGAGGTCGAGGTGAGTTCCCTCGAATGTAAACAACCGCCTTCCTTTTGCCTGCAGAACGCGTGGGATCGGCTGTGGCACGCGGTGGTGGAGACCTGCCTGGCGTTCACGGTCTTCCGCGACGACTTCTCCGCCAAGTTCGCCGCCCAGTTCATCGTCCTCTTCTTCTTCAAGGGCCTCCACTGGCTGACCGAGGACCGGGTGGATTACATGGAGCGGTCGCCGACGATCACGCTCCTCTTCCACGCCCGCATCCTTGGCATCCTCTCGCTGTTGGCGTCCGTCGACTCGTACGCCATCTCGAACGCCTACTTCACGACCATCCAGAAGGGCGCCAGTGTGCAGATCGTCTTCGGGTTTGAGGCAAGGAGAACGGAAGGGAGGGCAGAGGATTGACGGGGGTTGCTTTCAGTACGCCGTCCTCCTGACGATGATCCTCCACATCACGGCCAAATACCTGCTGCACATCTACGACATCCGCTCGCCGCACCCGTGGGAGTCGAAGGCCGTCTACATGCTCTACACGGAGCTGGTGATCAGTGAGCACGTTTTTCCTTCTTCCTTTGTATCTTCCTTTGTTTCCAGCCTTCTTCCGCTGCATCCTCTATTTCTTCTTTGCGCTCGTGATGGTCCGCATCCACACGTTCCCGCTGTTCGCCATCCGGCCCTTCTACATGACGATTCGGGCCTTCCAAAAGTCCATCAGCGATGTCATTCAATCGCGACGGGCCATTCACGCGATGAACAACCTCTACCCGCTGGCCACCGAGCAGGAGCTGCGCGACGGCGACAACACGTGCATCATCTGCCGCGAGGAGATGACCGTCGAGAGCGGGGCGAAGAAGCTCCCCTGCGGGCACATCTTCCACCCCAACTGCCTCCGCTCGTGGTTCCAGCGACAGCAGACGTGCCCCACGTGCCGGACGGACGTCCTCGGAGGTTCGTTCGATCGAACGGCGGTGATCACGCGTGGATTGCAGCGAGTCGAGATCGTTTCGCCGAACGGCGTTCAGGGAGCCGACGGGTTGGCCGCCCTGCTCGCCGGCCTGGGCTTCCCGCAGCTGCAGGCCGCCCGCAATCAACAGCGACAGCGCGCCGAGGCGGTCGAGCGGGCGATGGGCGCTGGCGGAGGCGTGGGAGCGGGCGGCGTGCGCGTGGAGATCGGCTTCGGCGGCAATAACCGCTTCGTTCCTCCCGCCCGCACTTCTTCCAGCAGGCGGCCGCCGGACAGGCGGGCGGGAGCGGCGGCGGCCAACGGAGCGGGCAACAACGTGAGTGAACAAATCTGATGGGTTGACCGAATCTTCATCGTTGCAGCCGCTGGTGTTCCCCACGCCCGTCCCCTTCCCCCAACCGCCCACCTTCGCCGGCCTCACGGACGTCGAGCTCGCCGCCATGGAGGGCCAACAGCGAGCGGCCATCGAAGCGCGGCTGGAGGCGCTTCGCAACATCCAGACGCTCCTCGACGCCGCCTCGCTCCAGTTCCAGCAGTACCTGGCCGTCGCCCCGTCCGTCCACCTGCCGACGCCCGCCCCGTCCACGAACAACGACGCCGCCGGTCCCTCGACTTCGGCCGCTCCCCAACCGGCCGCCCAGTAGGCGGAGGCGAGTGGATTCCTGTCGGTGATTCTCCTCCTCATATTTATTGCCCGTATTCGTCTTTAGCGAGTGTAGCCCTTCGATAAAAGATTGTTCGTTCGTTCCGGTTGAAGATGAGCGGCAAATATTGCCCAAAGGGATCAGAAGAGTGGTGTGTCCAAGGCACGCACTCGTGTTCCGGTTCCATCGAGAAGAGATCCGGCCGCTCGTAGATCGTTTGCTGGCACAATGCGCACGGTTCTCCTCGTTCTTCGCCACGAATTCCGGGGGGAAGTGGTCGGGGCGCAAAGTAGGGGATCATTCCTGCAAACAGCGGGAAGTGAACGAAGGATTGCTCGTCGTCGTTCACCCGAATAGCCGGCCGGGGCGCAATCACACGTGGTTCTTTTCTTTCCAACTGCTTGTCCAGTCCGGTTGGAAAGATTGGGCGTGGTGTTGAGAGGCGAAGTGCTCGGGCATGTCTGAACCCATCGGATTAACTGTGAGGAAAGACTGGGGGAACGTGCATTTGCAAGAGAGCGTGTGATCCTCGCCCGCAGGCACTCCAAAGTAGCGAGTGAACCACCGGAAAGCTTTGATCCGTCGGCTCTCGCCCGCACTGCCCGGCGATTCGCGGTCCTCCCCGTGGCACTCGTTGTTGATGATCAACGAGGTTGGGCCGAAGATGGCACCCTGAGTAGTTGGCCTGCCGGTTCTTCTCGCCCGCATTCCAGTTGCCGATGACGATGTCGTGCATTGCGGGCTTCGGCGGCTGCGGAGTCATCTGAAAGCCCCCGATTGAATCGATTGGACGAGCGAGTATTCACGTAGAACCAAATGGAGGCCATCATCGCGAGTGGAGGGTCGGTCTTTGTGAGGATCAAATTGGGCTCCTCAAACAAAACAATTGAGGTGCTCAATGAAAGGAAGAACGAACTTTGAGCAGATCAACGAAGATGCTTTGAGTTCGAAGCCAATTGGCGAACATCCCGTAGTTAAAACTGCAAACGCGTGTGTTTACGCGCGGTCCTCGTTTGTGGACTCACTTGTATGAGATCTGAATGGCGCCCCGCCCGAAGTAGCTGCAAGAACGAGCGGTCAGCGGGTGGATTGGAGTGCACTCGCCATTGTTTAAAAGCCCCGCTCTCAGTCGTGTCGTTGCTGCAGGGATAATAGTAATTGAGTTCGGGGGACATTTGGCAGTAGCTGGGAAGGAATTCAGAAGAATCAGTTCGTTCCATTCGCTGCTCACCGCCCGGAAGTGTTACATTCGACGCCGTCCGTCGGCTGGCCGCCATGAGAGGGTCCCGGCAAGAGGCTGGAGACCGGGCCGCCCTCGAACCAACTGGAAAGACGAAACAAGTGGGTGCCGATGGAATGCCTGCTCACTTGTACAACCCGCCCCGGTAGAAACAATCGTCCGCTTCGGTTTGTTTCAAACTGCCGCTTAACGCACGAATAAGAGAGGTAATGCACAGGAGAGGACTCACGAGTACAAAGAAGCGTCGTTCTCTCCGGTTTCCTGAATGGCGTGTGCAAAGAAGGCGGCCAGATCTCGTCGAGCATTCTGCTCCTTCGTGTAATTCGTGCCCTCGTCCGCTCCGAAGCGGGGGAAGTAGCGGGCGGCGATCACGAACGACTCGTAGCTGTACGGAAAGCACGCGTGCGGTCCCCAGCCCAAATTGGCCTTCGGAAAGAGGTCCTGAACATTCAATCGATTCGTTGACGGAAGGCCTGCGAGGAGGACGAACGTCGAAGATCTCCCGCGTGAACCACGACTCGATGGACGACGGCGGGCGGTTCTGCGGATCCCACGGCTTCGCGCACGTCGCTGGCGGCCCGCTCCCGAACTTCAGGTGCTGAGGGCAGCGGAAGGCGAAGACGAATGGAAAGGAAGGGAAGGAGAACGAGGACTGGAATCGATAAACGACCATCAACCAACCAAACAATGGGACTTTCTTGAGTTCACTCACGTTTGAGCATTGCGCGTGGCTGTTTGGTGACCCGACCGCTCCGCACGCTCCCGATTTGGTCGATCCGAAAGCTCGAGGTTTTCCGAATGGACCGCTCGTCCGAATCGCCGCTGTAAATGCGGGCGACACGCGAGCAGCTGCGCAACTCGTCGCCCGCCGTCCCGCCGGTCAGTCGGCGAGCGGAGCGGTCGGCTGCAAACCGCGTTGTTTCGAACGGACGACCAAAAAGGAAAAGTGGGCAGTAATTGAGTGGATGGCCAGAGAACAACTGTGCGAATGCGTAGACAACTTAATGTCGCTTGTGGTCGTTGCTTCACCTTTTTGTGTTGAACTCAAGTGTCCACTCTCCGCAACTGCAAATGAATGCAATCGTCAAATGCTGCCGTCTTTGTCGAGCTCCGTTCTTGTTGACAGGCGTAATGACCGCCTGTTTGTTTGTCTTGGCACTTGACTCGAACCCAAGGACTCGTTCCACGAACACGTGGGGGGTTTGACGTCCGCAAACACCCGACCGTCTGCTCGCCGCCGCCGTCGCCACGTGGTCCGCGAGCCGTTCGGGCGGGCGGGCGGACGGGAGGGCGAGCGGTTTGGTGTCACGCAATAAGAGCGGATCAATAAGAGCGGACAAAATAAGAGCGGCGCAATAAGCGCGGACGAAATAAGAGCGGACGATATACCCTCCCCGACAGCTAAAAGTGCAGCCTACGTTTGAGAATGTTCCCGATGCCCGCTCGAGCTCAAATTTGTCACGTGTATAAGGAAGGTAAAAGCAAATAAGCACACCAAAAACAGCAATCGAGTCAAAAAGATGATGATGAAAATCCATTTTTTTCCGAAATGTGGGCGACAACTAAAAGTGCAGCCTTTTTTCGGCGCTGGTCTCTATCGCAACCGCGGCTTCTTGTTGCTTAAGCGAGATACCATTTTGTTCGTCTCGTCGAGCTCTATCCATTGAGGTAAGGTGCATCATCACACGAATAACAGCTAGAACAGGATTCTCTTTCAAATATGGGTAATGATGATATCGATCCAAACGGGTGTGGCAAGAGACATACGTATTTCTCCGGTCGCCGAGTGCCATGAAGTAGTTGTCCAGAACATTGCGAATCACGAGCGATCAAGAAAAACGTCCAAAATCAAACGACCTCGAGGCTTTGCGCACTTTCGAACGGCACCTCGACAGCCCGGTTCGTCATTTTCATTTGTTTCTGCCACTGACACGCGAAATTCGTAACTTTTAAGGCCTGCAGTTCAACATACACAACACACTCTTCAATTTGTTGTTGAAGTTCTACCGCAACGAATGGGTGGCTTGCCCGAGAACGACGTAAACGCAAACAACTTTGCCATCGTCAAAGGCGACGATTGGCAACGTTCGGCCGCGGTGTTTCAAACCTCCAAACGGCTTCTACGGGGACTGTCAACGCTGCGTGAAGTAATTGGAGTCCGGAAATCGTCTGTAGAGTGGGGCAGAACGATGCTGGAAAAGTCACAACTTGTGAAGGGTGAATCCGGTCAAAAACACACTTGCAGTGCTCGATTTCGAATCTGTCAAGAAAATCATTGCTTGTGAATAAGTGGCGGAGAGTCGTATAATCCCAGAACAACTCAAGAAGTGATTGTTTGTTGACTTTGCTTCACGTTAAGCCCGGTTATAAGCGCAGAAGTCCTAGAGGGTCATCTCAAAGCTATTTTTTCTTGACTACAAAACATCGCAACGGACCGTACAGCAACAGAACTACCGCCTACAATCTCTGAGCTTGTTGAATTCACCAGTCTACACGTGAGAAAGGATGTTTGAAGAAGGCTGAGTCCCTTGGTCGTCTCTTCTGGAGTGTTCAAGTTCAAAGTGGTGCCAAGCAACGGTAGCAGGTCGGCAGCCTGCAAACTTGGCAAAAACATAAACGACAATGTCTCCTCCATCTTCTACACGCAAAAGCAAAGCAGCCATCGGTCTGATAGTGAACTTATCGGCCGTTCAAAAAAGGCTGCACTTTTAGTTGTCGGTCCCGAAATGGATTAACTTTATTTTTTGTGCGGTTCGTCGGGGGTTTTGATTGCTTTGAATGTTTTCGCAACCGACTTGGACCACTGCATGAACAAACCGGGTTTGAGCTCGAGCGGGCATCGGGAACATACTCAAACGTAGGCTGCACTTTTAGCTGTCGGGGAGGGTAAGCGCGGACGAATTAACCGCGGACGTGTTAAGGGCGGACGAATCAAGAGCGGACGAATTATGAGCGGCGCAATAAGCACGGATTTCGATTCCCACCTGATTGGCCTCTTCTGCCCGTTACGGACGAGGTTCACTCACCACCAGCAGCACACTCCCCCAACGAAGAACTACAGAGCAGCACACCCGCCGTGCTCTTTTCACTTTGGCAAAGCCGCTTGATACAGGGAAAGTCGAATAACTACAGGGGCACACTCTTCTTTGCTCTTTTCGTACGCACCAACGAAGATCCGATCTGCAATGTCTATGAACATAACGCACCTAAAGCCGAGCAACATGCGCTAAACTGTTTACCGCTTAGGCAAAGCGAGGAACTTTAGCTTAGACTCCAGGCAAAGCCGAGCAACATGCGTTAAACAGTGTAGCGCGTAGGTTAAAAGGCGTTGGACGCGATTATGGGTGAACCGGGCGAACGGTGCAGACTATACATTGCGGTTTAAACTGCTAAGGTTTAGAAGAAAAATCCGCGTTTATTGCGCTGCTGTTATTTCGTCCGCGCATAATTCGTCCGCCCATAATTCGTCCGCTCTTATTTCGTCCGCTCTTAAATCGTCCGCGCTTATTGCGCCGCTCTTATTTTGTCCGCTCTTATTGATCCGCTCTTATTTCGTCCGCTCTTATTGCACGAAGCCAGCGGTTTGGAACGTCGGCCGTCAATCACTCGGCCCTCTTTTCGCTCACTTCCGGCCGGCCGCCCGTCCGCCGAGGGCGTGGGAAAGCGGGTGGCCGGAAATCGAGCGTGCAGAAATGCGAAAACAAGTCGAACGATCGAATGCGAGCAGCAATCGACGAGCACGTGTTTTGGGGCGAATTCGCGGTGAATTTCGCTCGAAATCCCATTAGTTGCCGCCAATCGCCTTCGATTTCCGTTCGGATCGACGGAAGCGATCCCACGCACGTGCAGCTGGAGCGTTCTCTCGCTAATGGACGTCCCGATCGAATGGATTCTTGCGGACGAACGGCGGAAGCGAAAATAAAAAGAAAGGAGCGTACTGTTGGATTCACCGCCGCTTCTGATCACCTGTTTCCTGCTTTGATTTGTGATCGGGAAGAAGAGGAACGTGTGTTCGCATTTTGGATTTGCAATTCGACTCGCTTGTTTTCCTTCCACTCGTGGAATCGACGGAAGATTCCCGCATTTGATCTCGAAGCACACGCTCGCTTCACTCGTAAGGAACAAGAGTTTCCACGTGTTGCGGCGACCTCCGCCGACCGATTGGACGACTCGCCGAACGGTCGGGCGAGAACGAGGGCGGCGGGTGGCGTGAGTTTTTGGCGGCGAGCAGCAGACGGACGGCCGCTTGCACGCGGAAGGAATTAGCGGGCGGGAAGACGGTAGCGAGTGGTGGGCGGGCGGTACGCGGGAGTTCGTTCGATCACTCACGCCTTTGAACACGTGTACTTCTCGTCGGATGATCGGCGGCGAGGGCCACGTAACCAAACGAATTGTTTCGAACTGTCGAAATCTCCGCCTTCTTTTCTTTGCGGTCGGAATGACGCGCGACCTCCTCCTCAAACACACGAGCGAGCGAACGATCGTGACTCACTCGCCCGCCTCGTGTTTGAGGGCGAGCGGAGGGGCGGGCAGTTCGGCGGGCGTCTTGAGTTCAAATGGGCGGTCGCTCGGACTTCCGTTCGGCTTTCCGTCCATCCGTTCGCTTTCTTTCGTTCTTCCTGTTCGTTAAGTGATTCCTCTCTGCTTTGTTTTCGATCGATCGACCGACGAGAAGCAGGCGGGCGGAAAGAACGCGATCAAAAGTGGGGGCGGGATCGTCGTTGCTGCCGGCCAGCCGTCGACGAGATCCCCCGGGCCGCGGGCGGCCGCCATTTCGCTCCTGACTTTCGATCTCGTCGGTGCGGTCTGCTGGGCTCTCCGCTTCGCGTCGTGCACGTCATGTCTCCTCCGCTAGTCGTGCAAATGGCCGCGATCTCCATCTTCTTGCAGCTGCAGACTGGTTCCGTTTGTTGCAGGAAAACTTGGCCCCTCGCCGCCTCCACTCGCTTTCGCAATGAGGTTGACGGTGAGTGCACGAAATGAACGAAGTGATCACCCCCGATGGCTTTCAGCTTCCCGTTTGTTTCCTCCTGTTGGCCCCGCTGCTCGCCGCCGCTCCTCCGCCCCGCATGCTGAACGTGGGCGAGTTCCGGACGGCCGACGACTCGGACGGCGGCGACCTTGAGGCCGCTCGAACGACCACGTACACGGAAGAGAGCGAAGATTCATCGCTCGAATGTTGCAGGGCCGCTCCGTCGAACACGACCACTCGCTTCGTTCCGTTGGACCAATGGCACTGCGGTTCGAACGACTTCGACAAGTGGCTGGCCCACGAGACGATCAAGGGCGACTGTCCCGCGCGGATGGGTGCGTTCCGCCTTCTTCCCTTTTTCTTCTGATGCTTTCGAGTGTTCAGAGGAGGCGAACAATTGTTGCCTGGTGCACGACAATTGCTACATGGAGGACAAGACGCGGGCCGAGTGCGACGGCGCCTTCTGCCGCTGTTTGGACGACGCGCTCGCCCTGAACGAGAAGTGCCAGAGCGTTGCCACCACCTACTGCACGATCGTCGAGATGTTCGGCGCGTCGGCCCACGAGAACTCGAAGGACTACGTGAAGACCTCGACCACCACAACGACCACGACGACGACGACGACCCCCGTCCCGCCGCCTTCTTCCGCCGACCGCATCGAGAAGCAACTCTTCAAGCAGCTGATCAACACGAAGCTCGACTCCGCCTGCTACGACGGCCGACTGCAGAGTGAGTAGTCGGTAGACTCGTCCCCTAATCCTCTTGCTTCGTTCAGACCTCTCGTCGTGTGTCGCCCACCTGGACGAGTGCCCGCACGACGCGCACGTGTGCGCCTACGAGATGTGCGGCTGCGCGCGGCGAAATTTGCGGCCGATGGAGGGCGCGGCGGCCGGCTGTCGCTCGAACTTCCACGCGGTCTGCGGCTTCTACCTCCCCGGCGACGGTTCGTTCCGCTCGAGCATTCCAATGGGATCGATGGACGGATTGCAGAGTTCTCGGACGAAATCGACGGGACATTCTGGACCGAACGATATCTCGGACTGACCATCCCGCAAACTGTCTTCGTCGCCCTCTGCCTGCTGATCGCCGCCGGCACTCTCGTCTTCTGGTCCGTTCGCTACGCGCGGCGGCAATTCGAGTGGGAGCCGGAGAAGCGACCCGGCGGGTTCGTGAACGACGCCGCGTCCGCCTCCTCGTCGACGTCCTCGTTCTACGCCGCCGATCGGCCGTCCATGAATTCGATCCCGTTGTTGAAGTAAACGAGGCGATCGGGCGGGTGATTCGACTCGGCGTCCTCCCGTTCGTCTCTTCTGTTTGTACTTTTGGAATCGTTCAGCATAATCATCCTTCCGTTGTTCGTGCAATAGGTGGTCTCGTTTCTCGTTCGGTCCTTGCCTTTTTGTTCGTCCGTCGATCTTTTGTCCCGATCCTCCCCTTCTTCTTTGCCATTTGAATCGAGCAATAAACTCTTTTGATCGCAACGAATCGTGGGGTTTGCTGCGTGCTAGCTTCAAGTCAGGTGGCCAGTGGGCTCCCGATCGCGCGAGAGAACCAAGCGTCTTTTTGAAACAACTCGCATTTAGCACTGACTGCGAGTGACATTCGAGTTTGTTTGTTGGGCGTTCAGTCGGTTGTTTCCCCGCTTCCGCTCACGAGCTCGATGCGGCTTTCCGTTTTCGTCCTCTTGCTCTGGGCGGCGGAGGGGTTTGCTCAGGACTTTCGAGGTTCGTCTCCTCTCTTTCGCTTCATCTCCCCGTTTCAGTGGACTACGAAATCGACTTCCATTGCGGGAATCAGCCGGTGACGGGCGATCTGATCGTCACGAAAGGTTTCCCCTTTTCCTTTCGTCTTCTAATCGGCGGTTGTAGGCGATGTGGAGTTGGTAAACACTCCGCTCACACGCGGCCACGGGAACGCCTTCACGGAATCTCGCCTGTACCCCGAGAATCCGCTCGGCGTCTTCGAGGTCGTCTTGCGGACGCCGTGCGGCAGTCTGTCGCCCATCGGACGAGTGAGTCCCCCGCTCTACGCCTGATCGTTTGCTTGCAGCTCTGTTGGCACGAGTACACTCGCCAACCGACCTTCCACGAGTACGGCACCGACCACCTTCTTGTGATGATGCAGGGAGTGAATTTAACGCACGAGATCATCAGTCAATCCCCTTATTTGGTGCCAAAATGTAAATGATTGGATGGAAATAAACGAGTCTTTCGTGGTCAAGTGAACGAACGGATGAGATGCTGGCTAAACGGAACGTTTGTTCATCCGTTGCGAAGAGAGCGAGATGCTCGAAGGAGATTGCGAGCTGTCATCACACTACGAACGGAATTTTTCGCATTTCTCATCGACAGCGTTTCAATCTCTCTTCTAGTTGTTTCCGTCTTCTATCAATCCCTTCATTTCACTGATGAACTTGAGTGGAAGCGAGTGGATTGCGGACACCCTGCGGCTGCTCATCCTCTCGAACCAAGCGGCTGCCGGATTTCAGCAAGAGATCGACGGTGAGTTCTCGGACGAAGTTGTTTGAAAGAAGGAGTGCGTGACTGAAAGCAATTACCCACTCGTCGGCACTCAGTTGGCGCCCAATCAAGAGAACAATCGAGCGTTGCCCCCACTCGTCGATCTCCATGGCGACGATCGCGTGTTCACAAATGAGAAGGGCGATTCAAAGGAATTACTGGGCACTTCCGGCCCCTGTTTAGCCTCGGATTCCACGAGTTGTTGACATGTAAAGGCCAGAGTACCGCAGAGAAGAAATTCCTTACTGTAATCAACGCAACTTGTAGCTGACTTTACTCGCTCGAGAGCTCTCTGCTGCCTGCATCCGTAAAGCGGTCACTTCGCATCACTCACGACATGCGAAACGCAACGGTTGGCCGTCGTTTGACCTCCGCGCGAGGTCATTTGTTTCGGCCGGAGGAGTGTTTCGTGACTCCGGCGGGCGGGCGGGCGGCCGTCTCGAAGTTGCGGGCGGCGGATCCCCGCGGACGGCCGGCCGAATGGCGCCGATTATCGTGCGGGCGCGGACCGGCGGTCCCCAGGCGGCGATCATCACGAGCGCGGCTGATTCCTCGCGGCTTCGTTCCGACGGCGAACAAAAAGCGGACGTAAATCTTGGCCGCCGGAGTGGAGCGGACTGTAAAACGACTGCCCGACCGGCCACGCACAATTCTTGAGAGGCTTCGGTTGTTCTCCGTCCCCTCGAATTTGTTTCGTTCATCGAAATCTCCGCACCTCTTGCCTGCGGTTTGCCGTCCGCCCGCCCGCCTGCCATCGCGTCAATTTTGTCACTTCGCTCGTTCGTGTCATTCGCACACGCCGATTGCGGGCGGCCGTCTAATTGGGGCGGACGTGCGAAGCGGCGGCGGCGCCAATCGGCCGGCGGGCTTCCCGACCGCAAGCCGGCGGCCGATGAGGGGATTCCGCGATGGCCGTTCGGATTTCCATTCGAGCGCCCTGGAATGTTGCTTTTCCGGTCGTCCCGCCCGCTCGGCAGCAAAAAGCGGCGGTCGGCAAGGTTGGAAGTTCGGCGGACGGCCGTCGCGGTCGGCGGAAACGAGCGATTTGCATTGGGGCATGAGGAAGCGGGCGGGCGGGCGGGCGGCGGGGATGCGCACGCGGCCCGAAAGCCAAAAAGCACCTTCTTTCCGTCGGGCGCCCGCCGTCCGGCTTCTGATGGCCGCCGGAATGATGAACTCCGGACTTCCAGCGGTTTTTCCGCCCGCCGCTCACCGCGGGACGGCCGACCGCCGAATTCCGCCGCTCGTGGATTCCGCGACGATCTCCCGCCGAGTTCGCGGCCGCCCGCCGACTTCTTTGCGGCGAGCGGAGACGGCGGCCGGTTAATCGGCGGTTTGGACGATTTCCGGTCGCCTACGGTCCCCCACCGACCGGCCCGCCGGCCACTCGGGAAGTTCGGCGGCAATCGGCCGCGTATTTGCTCAATTTCTGTTTACTTTCGCTACGGATTGGATTGAAGACGAAGGGCGCTCTCCGCATTCGATGAATGAAGGAATGCGGGGATGTACTGCAGGCTTTATTTTGATTCGGGAATCCAATTCCGACGACCAATTGCCAAAGAAACCCCCGCACTCGTCGTCCCGCTCGAGCAAGTGGTCTCGTTTCGGCGTTTCGGTCGGCAATAAGCGACTAATTCCGCCCGCTTCTTCTTTTTCTTGTGTTTATGTTCGCTTTTTTTGTGGCAACAAGCAGCGAGTGGATGACGTTCGTGTCTTCTCTTCTTCAAAGAAAAGATCGAGTGGGGTGTGAAGGGCGTGTTTGATCCTCTCGTTTGATCGTGTGCTTGGGAGCTCTCCTTATTTCTTTCGGTTGATTGCAGCCGCCTTCCAGCGATGAGATGCAGACGGACGCCCGCCGATGGGCCGCCGCGACACTCCCGCACTCCCCGCCCGGCACTCGCCGCCCTCCGCTCACCTCTCGACAGTTGAACGGTCGATCGATCGCTTTCTTCTCCTTCTTCCTTCTGCTCACGGGTTGCTTGTCCACGTGTTCGGCGACGCGGAGGGGCGCCGGCCGCGGCCAACTGCTGCCCTTCGATCCGGCGGAGGCGCGCGCACGAGCGGAGGCCGAGCTGGAGGAGGACTTGAGGCGCGAATTCGTGCGCACTTCGATGGTCGACAAGGACGAGATGGTCTACAAGTACCCGAGCAAGAGTTACGGTGAGTTCCGCCCGTTTGATCAAAGGAATACGAAACAAACGAATGCACTTGCTTGCTTCTTCGGTTGGTCGTCGTTGTGTTCACAAAGCGGATCGTGGCCGGCGGCAAGCTCGGCGGCTCCCACTCGTGCACTTCGGACTCGATTTCCGGCCATTAGACGGCGGCCATTCACCCACCTTCCCGCCGCTCATTTCTCCACGTTCCCGACGAAGAGGAGGGCGAAGGAGGGCAAAGGAGGGAGGAGAAGTGGACGGATGAAGAAGGATGAATGGAGGAGTAATATGCGGTCGGGATTCTCCCGCTTCTTTTCTTCGCTTCTGCTCGGGATTCTTGCTTCTTTTTACGCACATTTCTTTGCGTTCCGAAATGTTTGAAGGAGAGCCCGAAGTCTGCTCGGGTTTCGCGCGGGGTGCTTTTTCGGGTTTGCGCTGGATCACTAGCGATCGGTCATGTTTCTCGTTTGAGTGCTGTAAGCGGTTAATTAACTCTCCAAAGGACGTCTACAAAAGTCCTTCGACTATTCCCGTGCTTCTATCAAGTGTTTCGTTGCGCTGATTGGGAAACGTCTCCATTCGTACGGTCGCTGGTTGATGAAAGCGATGCGTTGCGCAATTCGCGAAGGGCGCACTTACGGCCGGAAAAACGGCTTCGGGCGGCGGCCATCTTCGAGCGCAAAACTCGGCGATTATCCACTTTGGATCGAATTCGACGGCCGGCCGCCCTCTTCAGCCGCCGAATCCAATTTGAGGGCCAAACTCGACGGAATATTCTTCAAACTCAATTCGGACGAGTCGAGTGGCCATCCGGCGGCAAATTGGCGAAACGATCCGCCGGCCGGGCGGGCGGTCGGTCGGCTATCGTATTGGCCGCTCCATTCGGTCGTTGTAATGAGTGCAAGAGGCGTCGGTTGATTCTTCGGCTGCTTCCTTGATGCCCAACGAACAGCCCGCCGCCCGTTGCGAATCGAAACCAACGGCGCGCGAGAAAATCCGCCCGGAAATCCGGCGGCCACTCGTTCGCGTCGCCTTTTTTCGTTCTTTCCACTTTTTTTTTGTTTGTTTGTTCGCGACTCCTGTCGGTCGTTTAGCAACCCGAATTACGGCGACCGGTGGGCATGAAGAAGCGAATGATTAATGCCGGAATCCACCGCTTTCATTCGGAAGTCCCGAACGGGCCGGCGGGCAGCGTGACATTCGATTCTCTCCTCCCTTCTCCGCTTTCTTCCGCCGACTTCTTCGAACCTTCGCTGAGGTCTTCATTGTGCTGCCGGCCGAGATTCCCAGCAATTGGAGTCGGCGGGCATTCGGCCAACCGCCGCTGTTTGCGGTCTCGATTATTCGAGACGGTCGGCCCGACTGCCGCATTCGTTCGTTCGTTCGCTTGCGACTCTTGGGGACGAGCGAGAATCCTTGCTTTCCTTTCGGCTAATTGATCGTGAACAAACTAGTGGGCCGGCTGTCCGCAGTTTGGAACCGTCATGCTCTCGAACATCAAACATAATTGATGGCGATCGGCGCTCTTTCTTCTGCTCGCCGCTCGCTGATTGAAGCGGCGAGAGGCGGCAAGTGGCCAAACGAGGGGGGTTATGATCGCAGCGGTCAGTCGCTCGATCAAATTCGGGCTCTTTCATTCCATTGGTTGGATCGAAAGCTGTTTGTTCGTGAGCTCAATTGTTTGTTACTTTTTTGCTTGAAACAATTGCCCGTGAGATCGCAAACTTCTCGCGAGTCACACGAAATGGCGGCCGATTTTGACGACTGGCGGGCGGACAGAAGGCGGCCGTTGAGTGATCCGCTTGATGACACGCTCGACTTGTGAATCGACGGGCCGTGGGCATTCGCCCGTCTTCTCCCACCTTCCTTTCCTTTAATTCGATTTGCATCCCGCCGGTGTGGCCGACGGGCGGCGGCGATCAAAAGAGGCGCGCGGCCGCCAATTTGCCGAACGGGCGGGCCGAGTGATCGATCGGCCGCCTTTTGTCCGCCGATTTACCGCAACATCCGGCCGCTCGTTTCCGCTCGGCCGGCTTGTTTGTTGGCGCGTTCCTTCGCGACGGAAGTGATCGCTTTCGGCTTCTTGCAGTTCGCCTCGTTCCTCTTGCTTGTCGAAAGCATCTCTTGATTTTGAGCGTTGAGTGGGCGATGCGCCCTCGCAAGCGGCGATCGTCTCGTCCTCCGATCGACCGTTGAGTCTTCCCGGCCGTCCAACTGGGGCTCTCGTACCCGCCGCTCGTCCGCTTCTCGTCGCCCCGTCCGCCGACCGCAGCGCCCGCGGCGGCCACCCAAGAGGCGGAGTTCATGCGCTTCACGCTCCTCACGTTGACGCTGTTCGTCGGCCAACTCCTCGAGCAGCAGCGCGCCGCCAAGGGCTCACGAGTGGGCGGCGGGCGACTGGCGGCCGCCACCGCAGCGGGCGGCTTGTACGAGGAGATGGAAGCCAGCTATGGTGCGCAAACAAACAAATTTCTTTCAACCATCCATTCAATCCATTCACTGCTTGTTCACTTCTAATTGTTTTAGTCATTTCAGGGCCGATACAAAAGAAGAGCCAATGTTACAGTTGTATGTCGCTCTCCTATCAGAACAACTGGGAACGACTTCAACACCTTTACGTCCAGCCCAAGGTGAGTCCTTCCGATTGCTGTCTATTGGATTCACTCGACGGATTGAAGGTCTTTACGGACCGCTGCGAGAATCCCGGCAATGAGGAGAAGATGCCGACGGTTGAATGCGGTTCGGTGTGCGTTTCTTTGGTTGAAGCGGACGTCGAAGGAGGTAAGTCGTTAAAAGGATTGCTCGAAACATTCAATCCGTGTGTTTCAGGCGTCTTTCTCGGCTTCAAGTACATCCGCGGCTGCATCAACCGAATCCTCACGCACGACTTCAACCTCTCCGCCCTCCGGACACATCGCTTCACTCAGGCACGTGGAACACTCGATCTTCTCTCGTGTTCATCGAGGGCCGCTTTAGGTCGACTTGTGCCGCTCGTTGCCCCGCACCGTCCTCTTCAACAACCCGCGGACTGCACCGCAGGTGTTCGGCGAGGTCAACCTGTGCACGTGCTTCGGCGACCGCTGCAACTCCGCCTCGCAGTCGGGACAACGCCGAAGGCACGCGGACTCGTTGGGGCTGATCGGCGGCCTCCTGTTTTCACTTCTCTTCCTCGCCCACCACCTTTGAGTCGTCCGCCTCCTCTCACACATGACCGCTCTTTCCGCTCATCCTCCTCATCATTCTGCCATCTTTCCTAATCGAATGCTTGTGTGTTCGTTTGATTCAATGCCATAAACTTTATCAAATGCTGGGACTTGATGCAGAAGGTAGGCGGGGACTAAGAACGTCCCCTGACTTACTGATTGCTCGAAAGAACCACAAAGGACAATCTTCTCTGATGCAAAGTCGAAAACACGAGAACTCCAGGTGCGGTTAGCCGCTAAAAAAGTCTCATTTACGCAATCTACTCGATGAATAATTGATGGCCGGACGTCACAGTCCTTACTCGTTTATTCCGTGCCTTCAATCAGCGATGTAGCAGGGATCAGAAGCGGCAAGGGTCGGAAGAGGAGTGCGCGGCCGGCTAATCGGCGAGGGTCCCCGGCTCGGCTGCCGCTCCACCCGGCCGTCCACTTCCGCGGGGGCGACCGCCGAGGAGGGGGCGGCGGTCACTTGAACGTCGCGTTTTGTGAAAAGACGGCCGACGAGCGGGATTCTCCACAGCAAGCCGAGCACTCCTTCGCGATACGACCGGATGTTCAGAAGGATGCAGAGGTGAGTGAGCGTCCCGTAGGTGGACGCGATGGAGACCGCGAACGTCGAGAGGATGGGGCCCAATCGAAGGTGGGCGTTCATCGCGAGGAGGATCAACGCGAAGCCGACAGAAGCGGCCGTGTGCGAAAGGATCACTTCGATCATCAACGCCCGCATCAACGAGCGGTACAACTGCAGCGTTTGGGGACTCAAGTGTTCGGCGTGTGTTCGCATGAAGCGGTAGACGCCCGTCGCGCAGAAAAGGATGATCACAAAGGCGAAGAGGATGAGCACGACGATCGAGACCACTCCGATGCCGATGAGGTGCCGCGTGTTGTCCTGCAAGCAACCAACTACAACATTTGATTCATCTTGTGCCGACGAACATTCGAAATCAAGCCGACTGCCACTCCTGACCGCACTCGGCGCACGATCTCCGCATCGAATTCCACCCAAACGGCGATCACGTCCGCCTGCAGCGTGCCGAACGTGATCAACGGGACTCCGATGAAGCAGAAGGCGCAAATCGACCACAGGGCGTAGAGGAAGAAGTACGTGCGGAAGCGGGCGAAGTGCGGCTGCAGCCAGTGGTCGGTCGTCTGCACGTAGCGATAAATGAAAAGGTAGACGGTCGTAAAACCGGTGCCTGAAACGACTGTCTTTATTCGTTCTTTTGCTTGAAACCAACCAGAAAGCGCTACGCACAGGAGAAATCCGAAAAGTGCAGCGATTGTAGGACTCAACTGAACGGAAGAAATGAGTGCTTCCTTGTTTATCCCTGCATTTACCGAGAACCACACGCAAACACCGCGGAGAACGAGAAGCGGATGTGGAGCAAACGATTCCAGCTGGAAGAGGGCCACCCACGAGTCTGCAGTCAGAGAAACGAATGTGCTGGTTATTCCTCTTTTCCGCTCCGCTCACCGATCACTACGCAGTGTAGTCCGTTTAGCAGCAGGTAGAAGCGGTAGTTGCCCATGGCTTTCGGCGAGTGACGGAAGACCACAAAGAGGAGCAGGCAGAAGAGCGTCAAAGTAACCAGCGAGCACGCGTAGTCAAGCCAGTTGCACACTCGCAGGAATCGTTCAGACGGGAGGACCGTCTGCCATTTGGGGACGAGTTCGGACGGCGGTGGAATCGGAACGGACATCTCCTCATCGAATGCGGAAGGCAAAAGAGTGTTGTTTCGGTCATCGGGAACCCGACGAATGCACCTGCCCGTGGAACAAGACACGCTCTCGTCCCAGTTTTGTGTTCTGCTCTTCCACGCTGAGAAAGATGTGTCCAGAAACAAAACACCCGCCCTTTTCATTGCGTCAGAAAGTGAGTGGAACCCATACATGCTTGTTTCGACCTTCCGCGAGTCTTCTCGTTTATTCCTCCTTGCCTGATGCTTTCGTTTATTTACAGCAAAGACACATGGACGTTGTGGCACGCGCAGATCCCCAACCGGCCGGCCGGCTCAATAGAACGAGTGGCCCCACTGCTTCTCGCGGTCGGTGAGCGGAATGAACACGACGTGGGCGATGGTTCGTTGCTGGATGGAGCCATCGGCAGATTTCTCGATCGCGAGGAACTCTTGATTGGTGTCCGGACCCACAGGACAGATGAGCCGACCGCCCACCGCCAGCTGGTCGACCAACTGCAAGCTCCAAGCGATTAGAAAGAAGCAGAGAACACTCACGATCTTCGGCACTTCGGTGGCTCCTGCGCCTACGTGTATAACATCAAAGGGAGCGGCTTCCGGGAAGCCATCGCGCCCGTCGCCGCACACGAAGCGAAGCCGCCCGCTGTCCAGCAGGTCGGCGTTGTGCTTGCGCGTGTTCTTCACGGACAATTCGACCAGCTCGGGGATGTGCTCCACGCCTACCGCCAAGCCTTCGGGGCCCAACTGAAAGCGGGGATGAAGAAATGGAGGATAAGAAAGCACTGACCAGTTTCGCAAAGCAGGCGGTCAAGTAGCCCGATCCTGAACAAAACGAATAAAAGAAAATTGTTGGAATAATGCTGAAGTACCCGACCCAACGTCCAGCACATGCGAGTTCGGATTGATGATGTCAATGACCGCTTCAAGGGCAGTGGCGTGCTGGAATATCTATTACTTTTCTGTTGATCGCCGTAGATCGCTCACCATGTGCGGAGCGGAGATCGTCGACCCAAAGCCGATCCCTTGCGGAGCGTCGAAGTAGGGGGCGTCCGCGGAGAAGTCGGCTCGATCGATTGCGCACAAGACGCGGTGGACTTCGTTCGAGTGGAAGGCGCCTGTTTCTGCAAACAACAGAAGGATATGGAGAAAAACGAGTGGCCGCCTACCGCGCAGCGAGTTCACGAGCTCCTCGTTCGATTTGGCGGCGATCCGGCCGTCCATTTCGCTGCTTCCCGGTGATTTCTTGCTGAAAGCGACGAGAAATTTGCGGAGAAGCCGGCAACGAATGGAAAACAAAGTCTTCTTTTGGGAAGAAGCGGCGAGAATTGGTCGGCGAGCCGGCAGACACGAGCGGCGAAGAAGCAGGAGAGGAAGGGGAAGAAGAGGAGGAGGTTGTTTACTCCCGAGATCTTCGCTCCGCTCCGCCCGCTTGCGGCCGCCGAGCGGCCCGCCGCTTCGTCAGCCGGGTTTCCAAAACACGAGGGAGCTTTCGGGCGGCCAAAAAACACGCCCGCCGTTCCGACCGCCCGCTTTCGGTCGCCGCCGCGTGTTTTCGGAAAGCCCGACGGTTGTTCCGGTGGTTGCGAACGCCGACCATTTTCCGTAAACAACGGAGGAGATAATTTGAGTCTGTTTTGGTGAAATAAGGAGGGCGTAAAGCACGTGTAACAACATACAACATACGAATTTCACCTGTAGTTTAGCATCGCAATAGGAATTCTCCTTCTCGTGTTGGAAAGGATGAGTAATCGGAAACAAGCGTCAGCTAATTAACGTTGCGCCCTCCGCTTCCGCTGTACCCGCAAACGAAGCATGCCGCTAATCCCTTCCGTCCGCCTCTCGCTCGTCATTCGATTACTCGCGACCACTCCGCTTCGAAATGCGGAGGTCAGGAGAAAGTCAGGAGAACGGAGTGAGGAGAACAGAAGAGAACGGAGGAGTTATCAGCCGCCCGCCCGCTCAGAACAATGGAATTCGGCTGATTAGAAGGGAAGCCAATTAATCAAACAGCGATCAATCAATTTGGGGGTCGTAAATTCGTCAAAGTGATTGAAATGCGGTCCTTTCGGCGGCCGCTTGTTTTCGTTTGCGCTCTCCTGCTTACCGTACCGCCGGTTCGCGCGGGGGAACCGTTGGAGATCGAATGGAAGACCGTTAACCGTGAGTTTTGAAGAAACGGTGGAAGGAAACGAACTTGTGGTTCAGAAACGCCCGTCGTCTCGGTGGATTTGGGCACGCCCGGTGAGCAAAAGAACGAGGAATGAGTGAGAAATAGAAAGATCTTTAGAACAGCGTTTCGACGTTTGGCTTTTGGTCGACGCGAATTACCTCTGGGTATTCGATTCGATGTGCAGGAGTGAGGAGTGCTCGGGCGGCTACCGGCCGGCTAACTTCTACGATCCCAAGTGAACACTCGTCTTCATTCCATTCATTTCACGAATGTCTTCAAGGTTGTCGTCTACGGTGAATGAGGAGAACATTACGTTCAATGGCGTTGATGACGGTGCTGGTTTTATGTTCAACGATCTCCTTTCCGTCAGTCACCAACAAGCCGAGCATTCACGACAAAAGAGATTGCAGATCGCCGATAGCGGCCTCTCCTTCCGCCAGTCGTTCGCTGCCGTCAACCACGTGGTGCGGGCGGGCGAGCGCGTGGACGGGGTGCTCGGCTTGAGCGGCGGGATGGGCGAGCAGGCGTTCATTCGCGCACTCACCGCCCAACGGAACTCCTCCGTTCTGATGCTTTCGATGGACTTCGGGTCACGATTGTTCGAGGATCGAAGCGGCCGCATGACCGTCGCCCCCGCCTTGGACCCGGCGAAGAAAGTCGACTTTGTGCCCACTTTGAACGAAAAAAGCTGGTGGTTTGCGATCAAGCGGGCGTCGATCAGCTTGCGGTCGCATCAGTTCAAAGGTGATCACTTCACACTGCTTCTTTTTATTGAATAGGCAGCTTGCAGTCGACAAGGACGTCGGAACTATTCGACTGGGTTCTCCGTACACCATCGGGCCCTACTTCATCGTGGAGTTGATCTTCCACATCGTTGAGGCCGTGCCGTTCGGCGACGACAACCACTTCTTTGTGCTGAAGTCGCGAGTGAAGAAGATCCCGACCGTGTGGTTCGAGCTGGAGAATGGCGGCCGCTTTGAGTTGACCGCCGAGGACATGCTTTTCGAAGATGTGAGCTCTCCGTGCAATCACTCACTCCTTCCTCGTTGAGAACCCCGAACAAGCCTGCGAGCTGACCGGCCGCTCGGACGTCCGCATTTTCGCGTTGGAGGCCGGCCTGCAGCAATCGGGCGACTCGCCTTCGTGGCTGTTCGGCGAAAACTTTCTTCGCCGCCACTCGGTTCTGCTGGACGCCGGCGAGGAGCCGCGGATCGGCTTCTTCGTGTCCGCTTCGTCGTCGCTTTCCGCTCCCTTCTTCCTGCTTTCCGTTCTGCTCGTTTGTCTCCGCTTGTGACCCGACGGAAGGAGTGTAAATAAACCGTACTCTTGTCGCTGTTTGACCCCCAAATTCGTACAATTTTCCGCTTGATTGAACGAATGCAACGGCCGGCGAGTTCGTGACTTTCGCGCGGATTCATGAGCACGCCGACCGACCGATTGGGCTGTTTGCACATCTCGAAGTCCCGATCCGCGCGCTGTAGTCCGCAATGAGGGGCGAGCGGTAGAAGCTGGACAAACTCGCTCGCGGATGGTCACTCCGCTCGCTCGGCCGTCCCGAAATAAAAAGGTCGGCGGGATTTGCGGCGAAGAGGCGCGAATCCGCGAGTTGGACGAAGCCGGCTGCTCACCTTCGATCCTCCCGCTTTCATTCCACCATTTCCTTTCAATTCGATTGCGAGGATGCTGCTCCCGATTGTCTCCCTCCTTCTTGTGCTCTCCTACGTGAGTGCCAAAGCCGAACTGAAGTTCGCCAAACCGGAGCTGCCGATCGACTCGTCCGCCCAGTACCGTTCGGTTCACCTGCCGAAGGTGTTCGGAGGCGGCGTAGTGGAGAAGCCTTTGAAGACTGTTCGTTTGATTTGGGGCTCTCTTTATACATTTTGTTTGCTTGAAGACGGGTGGCCGGCAACGTTTCTACAAGCCGACGAACAAAACGGACTGCCCGATGAGCCCGTACGCGACCTACCTGAACGAAAGTGATCAGGCCGACCTCTACCAACTGGTGAAGTCGGCACGAGACGACAACGTGGACGAGGCGGACATCAAGGGGCTCATGGAGGAGTACATGCGCAACTCGCTTCCTCCCGCTCGCTTCCGCAAGTTCCAACGCGAGAACGCCGCCTTCGAGGCGCGACTCGCCCGCCGGCAGCTCCGCGAACGTCGCGGAGTCCCCCGCCTCTACGAGAAGCAGCGGCCGAAAGCGGTGTCCGTGAAGGACAAGCGGCATCTCTTCGATTTGATCAACGACCCCGGCCGCAACGAGAAATCGCGGGCAATTCGACCGGCTGCCGTCTGAACCCTCCTCTTTCATTCTTTTGTGATGTAAATACTGAACGTTCTTCTCATTCGCTCTTTGCTGATATAAACACTCGTCTAACTATCGTTCATTCCATTAATTAAAAAAAGAGCTGCTCAAGAGATAGTGCGAATCGACTCGTTCCCGGAGACCATCGACCCACGCGTCAAATCGATTGCTCCTCGCCGTCCATCGTTTTGAATCACGATGCTCGTTGGAATGCCTGCAGAAGAAGGAGTGCGCAATGAGATGAAAAAGAGCACCCACACATCGCGTTTGAAATCTTGTTCCGCATGTGAATTTCACGAATCTTCGTCTCCAGCTCTTGCTTGTTGAGGCCGTCCGGCGTGTACATGGTCGCATAGAAGCGAGGGCAAAAGTAATCGCGAAGGGCCCACAGGTTGAAGATGAGCCAGAAGACGAGAGCGCAGAGGCCGCCATAATAAAAGAGCTGGAAGTCGCCGAATCGGAAGAGAATCTTGACGGCGTGAGGTAGAAGCGTAAAAGCTAAAAGAAAAGAGATCAACACTCTTGTTCACAGGAACAAGTGGAGTGCTCGAAGAGAAGACAGACGCGTGCTTGGGACAAAAAAGCGGGGGATTCCGTGGAATTGGGTGATTTGTCACAAACACGCCCGCCGCGCCGCCTCCTCGCCGCTTCGTGACGCGCGTAAATCGGCGGAATGGCCGGCCGGCCGTCAAGAACACACCACTCGGCCGTCTGCACAACAAACGAGCAGAAAGAACGAGCTTCAATCGGTTAATCCCCCGCTAATCTCCACCAGGGGTAATCGAGTTAACCCACAAATTCCTTTTCGGCAACAAAAAGAAACATTCGCGTGTTCGCATGACCGAAACAACCCACTCGTCCACTAATGAAGTCACTCGCCGGTCGGCCGAAAGCGAGAAGCCGAGGACGCCGGACGTCCGCCTTCTTTCGGTCGATCCCCCCGATTCAATTACACGCGCTTCTTTCACCCTTCCGGCCGTCCATCCGCTCTCATTCATCACTCGGCCGTCCGCTCGTTCGCCGCTCATCATTACCGTCCTTTCTTCCTCGTCCCGTCGTCCATTCCCTCCGTTCGACGTCTTTCTCTCTCTTCTGGATTCTTCTTTTGGCCCGCAGCGACGCAGCGGATAACCTCAAATATCGAGCTGTAAACGAGGTTACCGTGTTGTGCACAACTGAGGAGAGCTAACGAATCTCTCGCGTCTTTCGTAGCCGAAATGTTTATTCGGAAGGCAGATCCACGATTGAATCACCCCTTTTTGTTGAGTGGAAGCTGGCGAATCAAATCGAAGTTCGCGAGTTCGCTCATCTCCGTCCAGAACTTCGTCTCTTTTTCCATCACTCCGCGCTCCAATCGGGGCGGGCGCTCGCCGTCCACTCGGAGCACGAGAGCGGGATCCTCGGGGGTCGCCGGCCGCCATTCGGGCGTCCGGTCGGAGCGGGGATCGCCGCTCTTCACGAACTGGACGATCGATTGGATCCAAAAGTCCCGATATTTGCGGTCGGCCTCGTTGAAGAGCGATTCGGCGTCTTTGAGGTGCCCGAAGAGGTACAAGTACTCCGTTCCGTGGGTGGCCACTGCAAACCGGAGAAATTGAAGCCGATGGATCGATGGAAGCCGCCTACCCAACGGGATGCCCGGCGGTTGCATCGCGAAGTGCGGCCGCTCGAAAGCGCCCTGGAAGACGGGCCACCCACACGCCAGCTTCTCGCGCATCTCCCGTTGCACGGGCACTCCAAAGTAGAGGTCGTGGATGGCCGTCGTGTAGCGATCGAGGAAGAACTCCCGACTGCCGGCCGGCGGGTGGGCGCCCGCGTAGAAGCGGAAAATCCGCTCGACGCCCTCGGCCGCCCGCTCGCCCCAAACGCGCTCCGAAACGAAGAGGTCGCGAATCTTCCGGCGAAAGGCGAACTCGTCGAAATTCCGAGCGACCTCCGGCTTCACCTCCGCGCAGCTCTCCAGGTAGTTGAACAGCGCTAAAAGAAAGAAGTGAGTGGGGTAAAAGGGTGGGCACTCACCGAAGACAACTCCTTCGTTCCGCGAGTTCGTGTTCAGCGTCGGCTTCGGCGGGGCGGCGGCAAGCAGCTGCGGGTAGTCGGCGGGCAGAAAGTCGCCGTCCACTCGCGGCGAGAAGCGCAAAACACTCGCGCCGTCCATCGGCGGGCCCTGGACCGAAAGAAATGAACGGAGAGTCCGCAAAAGACCTACGATCTGTTTGTAGACGGACTGGAGGTCATTGAACGAGAACTTCCGCAGGAATTCCTTCGGATTGCCGACGGCCGTGCCCGCACTCAACCGCTCGACCATCTTCCGCGTCTCCCGCTGCACGATGTTGCCCGTGGCGATTAACGAGAAGGCGCTCCCGCTGAACTGAATCACTTGAGCGAAGAGTCCTGCAACCAGCGTAAAGTGAACACTCCATCTTGCTCTCCTTACTGTTCGAGTGCGGGCTCAAGGTGAGAGCAGAGACCATCGCCGATCCCGCCGAATGCCCTGCGCAGGTGATCCGATCGGGATCGAAGCCAATCGTTTCGGCGTGCTCCCGCAGGAACTTCAATGCTTGGACGACGTCCCAAAGGGCGTAGTTGCCGGCAAACGCCTCCGTTCCATCGGTTCCAAAGCCTAAACACCAGGAGAAAGAGGAAGAATGCGCGGATCAACGCATCGAACGAACCGCAAACTCCCACTCGGTACTGCACGACGGCGTAAACGACGCCCTGTCGGCAGAAGTGGTCGGCCACGTACTTCGTGGAGTGGGCGGCCGACGAGGAGCGATCGAAACCGCCGCCCGGAATGAAGAGCAGGAGCGGCCGTTTGGTCGGGTGTTGGTCGAACTGCAACCAAACGAGTAAAGCAGGGAGGAGAAAGAAGAGACCGACCGGTTCGGGCACAAACAGGTTGATCTTCAGACAGTCCTCGTTTTTGTGGCACGCCTCCGGCTGCTCGGTCGTTTGTCTCATTGCGGAGAAAGTGGGAGGGAGTGGCTTCTGTAATCCAACGAATGAAAAGAAATGGATTGAAGGGAGAACTCACTTCAAATCTCAACGAACCACACGGCGGAGCAGCGAACGGGACCCCAAAGAAAGTGTTGACTCGAAAGCCGTCCGCAAACTCCAACGTTCTGCCCGCCATCCGGCCGGCGGTCGTCTGGAGGACGGGAGCGGCCGAGCGGGCCGCTTGGACGATCGGCTTCACGGCCCGCATTCTTCGAGCAACACGCGTACCTCAAAGTGAAGACGAACGGACGGAGAAAGAAGTACGTCGAGGATCCCGCCGGCAAGACCTCAATCCTTCGCCCGCTCGTCACTCGAGCGAATTCGAATCCTCGCGGCGGTGCGCGACAACCGGCGATTCCACTTGACCTCCTTTCTGGATCGCTCGTGCCGCTCTCACCACTCTTAAAAGTTCTCCCCCGTCCGTCGATTAAACAACTCGGTTTATCGTGTGGTTCTCGTACAATTGTCGCAAGTAATGAGCGGCCCGGAGCGAGCCCCATAGTGTTAAATGATGGTCATCTACAAACGACAAAAGCTTCCGCTTCTCGTCCACCGCCCGGCAGAACTCCTCTCGGTCGCACCACAAGTCCGTCCACTCCACCCGCAAGCAGCGGGAGCAGCGGAGCATCGCCAAGTGACGGCGGGCGTTCGGCATGAAGCGGAGGATTTTGGCGCGCGAATCCCCGATCCGGTCGACGGGCTCGCCGGCCTGGAGTTTCGTTCGGATCGCGCGAGTAGGCAGGAAGGACCAAACGATATTCAAATGGGGCAGGATCAACACTTCGCGGAAGATCGAATTGAGTTCGCTGTAAAAGCGCTGCATCCACAAGAAGCCCGCATCCCTCGCCTCCAGCCGCTTGTTCATGCTCGGATCGTCCATTCCGTTGTACCTGCACAAAAGAAATCAACAGGTGTAGCTGACGGTGGAGGACAAACCCGAAAAGAATGACCAGAATGTCGATCGGCCTGTTCCATTGCTTCAAGGCCTTTACGATCTCCTCCATCAATCGAACGCACTTCTTCTTTCCGCTCTGAACGAAAGAAATTAAGCGGAGAATCCTTGAGTGAACGAACTGGTGGCAGCCGCTCTTGCTGTTGCTCCTCGGGCAGCGGAACGCAGGAGAACTGGAAGACGGTCGTCAGTTCGGCGTAGACGTCCCGGAACACGTGGGCGATCCCGCCATGGCCGAAGATCGCGTGCGAGTTGCCAAAGACCACCATCGTTTTGTTCCCGCTGCCCTGAAGAACGAGAAACGTTAGACGGAAGAAGGCGGCACTCACTCGTTCATGGCAAGCGGCGTGAATCAGCGTGTGGTCCAGAGGATAGGACGAGGCTGCAAGCAATGCACGTTTAGAGGTTGGTAGATCTTGTCCGCAATGCCCCGTTGAATGTTTGCGTGGGACTTTGCAACGATGCCCGAACAAAATAAAAGTGAGAGGGCGTGCACGTGTTCTTCGGTCGGCTGGACTCTGACCGCTTTTTGCCGCCCGCCTTGTCGCCCTTTCGCCGGTTGTTTGCATAGCGAGCCGCTCGTTCCGAACGACTCACCCGCCGTCCCGCTGGTCGTTCCACAAAAAGCGAAGAGGTTTTGAGCGCGGGGTTGCGAAATTCGCGAACGCTCGTTTGTTGCGAACGGCAGTAACTTTCAATGGATTTCTTTTGCGACACGCCATTGTTTGTAAGTGGGTTGTGGTCGAGTGCAAATGCCCGAGCTTGCAGCCGAAAGTGAATAAAAACTCTTCGCTGGCCGAATTCTTCACTCCATGCTTCACTTTCGGGTTGCTGCCGTTGTTCCCGGCCGGCTTCATCCTCACGACCGTGCTGGTGATCGCCGTGAGCACGCGGATTTACTCGTTCCCGCCCATTCCGCTCACTTCGAGCCATGTGCGGGCAAAAGTGGTGAGTTCTCTGCGGAAAGAATCGAAAAAAGAAGTGGATTTTCAGTTGATTTGTTGCTTGAGTTTGTTCTGCTCGGTGGTCAACAGTTTGGCCTGCGATCTCCTGAACGTCTTCCACTTCAAAGAACGTCGAATATTCGAAGTCTCCGATCTCCTCTTCAACGTGGGTCAAATGGATGAACACTGCGAATCAGCGATCGAATGATCGTTCAGCTCGTGGCTATGATCGTCTGCCCATGGACCCTCCGCTTGGGCTACGCGTCTTCCGGCTTCTTGCATTTGAGTTGGCTCGTGCGGCTGGTCGTTCTGATCCCTACGGCCGTCTACGCCATCCACAATCTCTGGGTTCGTTTAACTGAAGTGGGCAGGTGGAAGCAAGGATTGTGGTTGATTGCAGGCGATCCCCAGCTTCTACTTCGGGCTGACGGCCTTCGCGACGTTCGTGGAAGTCGTGTGCGCGGCCGCTCTGGTCGTTTTGTTCTGCTTTCTCGACGGCCAAACTAACGGCAACTACCAACCGTTGGGTGAACAGGTGAGCGTGAAGGAAGAAGATAGATTATTCGTTTGTTTGTTTTGTTCCAGCCGCCCTGCCCGTTCAACCGAGTGTCCGCTCTGCAGAAGGCGCTCTTCAGCTACGCGGGTCCCCTCCTTGGGCACTCGTTGCGCAACAAGGTCGCTCCGGAAGACTTCTGGCAGGTGGACGAGGAGTGAGTGGCGCTGAACGAGCAGTGGATTCATCGATTGATTGCAGTGCGGAAGCGGAGAAACTGCGAAAGTTTATTGAGCCGCGCCGGGCGGCCATCCGTACGCTCCCGTCCCTCCTGTGGTTCATCTTCCGCGTCTCGTGGCCCAAGCAGATGCCCGCCCTGTTGTTCGCAATTCTCAACGGTCTCTCCCATTTGGCTCATGTTCTGCTCTTGGCGCGCGTTACCCCTCTTTGCTCAGCCTTCAAACATACGTGCTTTTAGAGCGCTGCTGGAGATCGCAGCCGGCGACTACCCGTGGTGGCTGGGCATCGGCCTCGCCCTTTTGCTTTTGATCACGGACTTCGCCAAGAACCAAAGTTTGATGCAATGCTGGACCAAGGGCGGGATGGCCTTCTACACGATCCGCACGGCCTTAATCTCGATGGTCTTCGACAAGGTAGGTTGCAAGAGATAGACAAGAGTGATTCCAATAGTTGTGAAGATGATGCGCCTTTCCCCGGCCGCTCAGACGAACACCGCAACTGGCGTCATTCTCAACTACATCACGGTGGACGTCGTGCACTCGCGGCACTTCTGGTCCGAACTGCAGAATTTCATCTACTGCCCGCTTGTCGTGAGTTCTTCCAATGGATCGATTGAATGACTATCGTGTGTGCAGTTGACCATCGGCCTGGTTGGCCTCTCGATCATGGTCGGCGTGCACAATATGATCTACGGGATGGTCATTTTGATCGGCTTCCAATTCATCGGCCTCGTCTTGTCCCGCTACTCCTCTCGCTTCACCGTAAGCATTAGAGAATGAAGAGGAAATAGCCAACCATCGATCCCTTGCAGGACAAACAGATGGAGCACAAGGACGAGCGACTCAAGCTGATCAACGACCTCCTGAACGGGGTGCGCGTGATCAAACTCTGCGGATGGGAGGCGCCGATGCAGCGGATGGTCGCAGCAATCCGCAAGCGAGAACTCAAAGAAGTTTGGAAGAGTCAGGCAATCGACACAATCTGCGAGACCTTTGTGGAAACCGCGCCCTTACTCGTAAGCTTTGAGTGGGCTTTCCACGAGTACGTCCTTCTGTTCGTCTTTTCAGGCAACACTGTCCACTTTCTACGCGTTTGTTGTGGTGGACGGGAATCACCTGAACCCTCGCTCGGCGTTTGTGACGCTCTTCCTCTTCGATCAACTGCGTTTCGCGACCTACAAACTGCCCCGAATGGTGATGGACGCCGTCAAGACGATCGTCTCACTGAAGCGAGTGCTCAAGTTCCTGCTGGCCGAAGAGCGGAGTGATCGCTGCCTCCAGCCGCCGGCCGGGAGCGACGACTTTGCAGGTCTGTTGCCCCTTCTTAAATCAACGGTTGATCGTTGCGTTCAGTCCGCATGGTAGACGCCTCGTTCTCGTGGACCAACTCGCCCACCAACCGGCACCTGAGCGGAGTGACCGTCGAGATCCCCGCCGGCAAGCTGGTGGGGGTGATCGGGGCGGTCGGCAGCGGGAAGTCCACCCTCCTCTCGGCCATCGCGGGCGAACTGGAGGCGGTGGACGGCGAGTGTTCCGTCCGCGCCCACTCGATGGCCTACACGCCGCAGAGCGCGTGGATTCAGAACATGACGCTCAAGGACAACGTCCAATTCGACTCGCCGTTCGACGTCGACCGCTACGAGCGGACGATCGAGGCGTGCTGCCTCCGCGACGACATCGACCTCCTGCCAGCCGGCGATCGAACGGAGATCGGCGAGAAGGCACTTTGCTCAATTCAATTATTCTTTTGTCCATCCCTTCGATTGCAGGGCATCAACCTCTCTGGCGGCCAGAAGGCGCGAGTGTCGTTGGCTCGGGCGGTCTACCGGTCGGCTTCCTTCTACGTGCTCGACGATCCTCTTTCGGCTGTCGACTCGCACGTGGGCCGGCAGATCTTCGACCGAGTGATCGGCCCGAACAGCTGTCTGAAGGACGCGACGAGGATTGTGGCCCTGAACTTGACCCACTTCTTGAACGAATTCGATCTGATCATCTCGCTTCGAAGTGAGTTCTCCTTCATCTATTCACTTCATTGTCCTCCCGTTCAGACGGAAATATGATGTTCTTTGGGCCTCCGTCCGAACTGAAAGACGCGTCCTCCACTTCGCTCGCTCTGCTCAGTCCGCCCTCGTCGACCGCTCTGACCGCGAAGCCCAACGATCAAGTGGGCACTCCGAAACAGCAGCCCGAGAAGCAGCGGTTGGACGAGGTCGAGTACGAGGAGGATGTCCTCGTCGAGGCCGAAGCCCACCGAGCCGGCCGGGTGCTCGCCGGGATGTACGTGGATTACATCCGCGAGTTCGGCGTCTCCCTCTTCCTCCTCTTCATGTTCCTCCTACTCGTTTGCTCCACGGTCTCCCGAATGTTCGCTGGCCTCTACATGGCCCACTGGTCGTCGCAGGAGGGCTACAACGTGACGAGGACTGAAGCTCTCCACAACCTCGAGATCTACGGCCTCTTTTGCATTATGGCCGGTTCGTTCGAGCACTCATTCGATTCACACCTCTCATTCCGCTCCTCGCCGTTCAGATCTTTTCTTTGTTGCGGCCTTTGCGATCGTCGGCTTCGGCTCCTATCGGGCGTCGGCCTCCTTCCACTCGAATCTCCTGATTTCCGTTTTGCGAGCTCCGATGCAGTTCTTTGAGCGAACGCCGTTGGGTCGAATCATGAATCGCTTCTCTATGGTGCGTGGTCATTCGCTCAAGTTTGAGTAGAAGCCGGCTTCTTCAGGACATCGAGCTGTTGGACACGACGGTGTGCGCGAGTTACGGCTACGTGTTCATTGTGGTGGCCGAAACAGTCCGCTTGCTGCTCAACATCTTTGCTTCAATGCCCCTGCTGATCCCCGTGCTCATTCCGCTCATTGTTCTCTTCTTCTTCATGACAGCAAGCGGTCTTTCCATTAGACGCCAACCGATTGCATTTTTCAGCGTTTCTTCAACGCGGCGACCGTCCAGTTTCGGCGGATCGCCTCCAAACAGTTCTCGCACGTGTGTTCGGCGGTGCAGGACGCGTACGCGGGCGCCTCGTCGATTCGCGTCTACGGCTGCCTGGAGCGCTTTCGCGAGGACTTCGGCCGCAAGCTGAACCGAACGGTCGAGTCGAACACGGTGGAACTGGTCGCGAACATGTGGGTGCAGGCGCGGCTGGATGCTGCGGACGAGCTCGTGATCTTCGTGTTCATTGTGGCGGCCATCTTCTTCGAAAGTCGTGGGTGGATCACGATGGGAGTGCTCGGCCTTGTGGCCAACTCGTCTATCGCTGTGAGCAACCCGCCCGAATCATCCGTCCAACATTCGTGCCGTCCAGATTTGTGGAGTGTTCGGAGAGATCGCAATGAACTACCGAGACGCCGAAACGGAGATCGTGTGCGTGGAGCGCGTGAAGGAGTACACGAACCTCGAGCCGGAGGGCATTTGGAAGCATCCGCCCAAGGCGACGCCGGCCGACTCCTCGGTCGAGTTCCGCGATGTCTCTTTGCGTTATCGCGAGCAGGACGGGGCCGTCCTTCACAAGGTGAGCTTCCGAGTGGAGGCCGGCGAGAAGGTCGGGATCGTCGGCCGCACGGGCGCCGGCAAGACGTCCATCTCGTCCGTCCTCTTCCGGCTGGTCGACCCCTTCGAGGGCGCCATCGAGATCGGCGGGACGAACATCAACGATCTCGGCCGGAAGCTGCGCGAAATCCTCACGATCATTCCGCAGGTGAGCGAAGAGAAGCGAGCGAATGGATGAACGTTTGCTTTTTAGGACCCAATCCTCTTCTGCGGCACCCTCCGCTCGAACTTGGACCCGTTCGAGGAGTACACGGACGAGCAGGTGTGGTCTGCACTGGAGCGCGCCCACTTGGCGCCGTTCGTCCGCTCGCTCGCCGACCGCCTGCAGCACGAGGTCGCGGACAGCGGCTCGAACTTGAGGCAAGCGGATGGAGTGAATGAGAAGAGGATAACCGGACGGCTTCAGCGTTGGGCAGCGGCAACTTGTGTGCTTGGCGCGCGCCCTTTTGCGCACCACTTCGATCCTCGTGCTGGACGAGGCCACTGCAGCCGTGAGCAATCGATAAAAGCGAACAACTTCTGACTGCCTTTTGTTCAGGTCGACTTGGAAACAGACGCGCTCGTGCAGAAGACTATCCGCGAGCACTTTGCTGAGTGCACCGTCCTCACGATCGCCCACCGCTTGCACACGATCATGGACTACGACAAGGTGCTCGTGATGGCCGCCGGGCGAGTGTGCGAGTTCGACACTCCCGCCAACCTGCTCGCCCGCGAGGACGGCCTCTTCCGCGAGTTCGCCCAGATGGCGGGCATTTGCTGACAATTCGATTCACTCGTTTGTGTTCACTGTTGTTGACCACTCACAATCAGTTGTTGTCTAAACAAACGTTACTTAACCACAAGCGGTATGGTGACGCAATTCAAAATCATGTGGATTTTTGAGCTTTAGAGGTTGGTCGAGCTTTTGGAACACTTGCCGCAGAGTACGCGCGCTGTTGACGTGCGAAAATCAGAGACTAACCGACAAAGAAGCCAGATATGAGTCATAAGCAAACCGCACCTCTTTTGCACGCGTCTTCCGCACTTAAAAGACACGCTGCGAACATTTGCTGCCCACAACCACTCAGTTCTAGTCCGTGCTCGTCTATTCTCTTCTACCTAATTGAAATGCAGTACAATCAGCCGCCGTCGAACACCGTGTTCGTCAAAGTGATGGACGGCTCATCCCCCAGCCGTTGGTCCACGTGGCAGGGCGTTGTGCGGTGGCCCCCGATTGAAGCCGACTGGAACACTTCCCTCGTCGCGAACACAACAGTCGCCGAGTTCGTCGAGTACGTGAAGCGGATGCCGCAAATCACCGCGCACGTGCAGGTTGGCCAGATGCACTGGAGAGTGCTGGCCCTCAACTACGTTGTGGACGAGTTTTGCGACCTGGACGAGAGCCATTGGAATCGAAGCACGCTGTTGTGCAGCAAGAACTACCTCTTCATTTATACGTCTCACTAAATAAGGTGGATTCGCTTCTTACTTCTGTTTTCGCTGTCGTTGATTGCTGACCGTTCGAATAAACATTCCAACGCTTGGAAAGGAGCCATTTGGATGAGCAATGAGGAATTTGGACGTTTGCCCGATAGATCCGTTTACCTCTTCGCGCGCAGATTTTGGAATGTTTATTGGGAACATCTGGCGTCTTTCGGGCGGCCGCCATTTGCGCGCGCAAAACGTTCGAATTGCGGGCGGACCTACGGGACGCCGCCTTCGCAGAAAGACGGCGCGTTCCTTTCCCAGGCGTCTTGCGGCCTCGTAGGTGCACGCCGTCCGTTTGCGGTCAATCAGAGCGGCTGAACAAAATTTCTTGGTTGTTGCTGTCCGCGTTTTCCTTGCGCTCGTGTCGTTCGCTTCTTGCTAACCGCATTGTTTCTTTTCAGAAATGCCCGAAATTTTCGTCAAAGTGGTCGACGGAACCTCGTCCAGCACGTGGTCCACCTGGCAGGGCGTCGTCGAGTGGCAGAACGGCTGGAGCGGCTTCGGAGGCGCCGATCTCCTCGAGCACGTGAAGCAAAACCACCAAATCAACACTCGCGTGAGCGTTTTTCGGGTGAAATGGCGCGTGTTGGGCTTCGACGAACGTTTCCAAGAATACTGCGACCTCGAGGAACACACGGAAATTTTCCAGTACAAAAAGTTCCTGTTCATCTACACGCCTCGTCAGATCAACCCGAATGCGATTTGTTTCTAACTTCTTGTCTGACTGTTGTTGTTGAATAAAAGCGGCCTGTTGTTTGTCGTCGGCATTTGGAAAGGAACTCACGCAGTTCGTAGGACTTGTTCGCGCAGAAGGTCATCAAGTAGCCGCGTGTGGGGACGAAGGTGGTCATCAGTTTGTTGTACTCGAACGCCTCCTCGTTCGAAAGCTCCGTTCTGTTCGCGCGGTTCTCCCAGAGATCGACGATCGTTTGGTGGGCGGCGAGTTCGGTCTCCGGCGACAACTGAAAAAAGAAACCGATGAATTAACAACTGAATCGTTGTCCACCTCGGGAGTAGCCGGGAGATGTCGGTGCATGTAGAGAGCCGAGGCACCGATCGCCAAGTAGAAGATCGCAACGAAAGAAAGCAGGGAGGTCCACGACTTCAATTGTTTCGCCCCGCAGTTCACGATCTTTTCGGTCGAGTAGCCGAGCAAAACGGAGAACGCGATCAGCGAGAAGCCGACTGAAACGAGTGGGTGGCCAAAGGAAAGAGGCGACTGCTCACCGCCGAGGGTCGGCTGGTTTTTCTCGTAGAAGTCGGGCCAAAAGAACCGATGGCAGGTGAATAGTGGCCAGTGGACCAAGTAGATCGAATAGGAAACGTTGCCCGAACTCGACCAAGAAGACGCGAGTTGAGAAGAACACCCTCGCCCTCCTCCTGCCGGCATCGCGATGAGCAGAGCGGCGGTCAAACAAACGAGCAAGCGGGTCATCTGCTGGACCTCGAGGAAATCCACGTGCAGCAGGGTGATCAACAAGCAAGACCGCAAGATTGGAGCATAAAGCGGTAGAATTGACGGGAAGCGATCGGCCGAACACTGTAACAAGACAACTGATCTACACTGCAAGAGAATCATTCCCGTTGTCCTCCACCTTTGATGTCGAAAGCGAACATCCGCTTGCTTGCTTCCGACTCGTGGGCAAAGTGGGCGAGAAAACCGAAGAAGAATTGCCACAAACGACCGGTCAGCAGCATGTGCCGGCTGTCCACATCGGTAGTGAGTGTTTGATGCAGGAAGGACCACGAGCAGACGAGAACCAGGAACGAAATTCGGAGTTTAGGGTTGAAGTCGGCGAGAAGCGTGAGGAGGGCGAAGACCAGCGGGACGAGCAGGTAGAACTGCATTTCCACACTCAGGGACCACGTGTGGTTGAAGAGCGAGAACTTGGAGTCCTGAACGGTCGACAATCAAGTGGGAACTCAGTAAAAAGAGCGCTTGCCTGGTCAAAATACGAAAGAACGTGGCGAACTCGGAAGATTCGAGAAGAAGAAGGCGGTCGCTGGGATCTCGCGCAAAATGAACGGAAAGTCGAAGGAAGAGGCGGCCGCACACGCAACGACCAAGACCACGGCGATGACCAGCGAGTAGGTGGGAAGAATCCGCTTCAGGCCGCCGGAAGTAGAAGTCGGCAACGGTCTCTGCATTCAACTGTGGCCGGCGGGAAAGCAGCAAACACATCAGGTAGCCTGAGATCACAAAGAAGCCTGCAAACGAGTCGGTCGGTTCAGTGCTTGTGCTCGCTAGAGCTCACAGTCGACTCCCAAATAGCCGACGGGCATCCTCTTCGGCCACAGATGGAAGAGAAGGACGTAGAGGATGGAGATCGCCCGCAGTCCCTGAATGTCCAAGCGGATGGCCGAGCGGACGAGTGGGTGGCCGGAAGGAACGGGCAGGCCATTGGATTTCATTGCCCACACACTCATTTCAATTCTCCCACTTAATTTGTAGCTATGAACTGCCGTCTTGTTTTTATGCTGGCCGCTCATCTAATCCGACCGTCCGCCCTCTAAACGAGCCGCTCGAGCGGACAGTTCGGGCGGAAAGTGAGCGGCGGCGAGTGATTTCGATCTCCACCGACCTCTTCTTTTGCTTCGTTGCACAACACGAATGATTCGTTTCGACCATTCACTCGAAGGTCGTTAATCAAAGGCCGCAGTCTGGAGTTCAACCGTCCACTCCCAAAATGGAAGCAGCTTGATGTTCCTCGCGGATTCACGAGCGAGAAGTCGTCTTCCAAACTACGAACCCGCTCGCCGGATAGCTGCTGCAATCAGCACGCGTGTTTTCAACGATCTCCACCGGGAATTCCCGCTGCAACCGGCCGCCGGGTAATGAGGCCGCAAAGACCATAAAAAGAGGATGAAACGGAAGGCCGCTACCTCCCACCCGAGGTTGGACACCTGCTCGTCGACTTCAAAGCTCACGGAAGATGTCGCACCAAACGATTGTCTTCCACCGATGGCACAACGCGACGATGGCGCTGATCGGCCTTCTCTTGAATTTGCTGCTTATTTCGGTCGTGATCCGGAAGACGAAGAAGCAGTTCCGCTCCTACGGGTCCCTCGTGCTGCTTTGCGCCGTCTACGATGTGGGTGGTTGCTTGAAGGGATTGATTGCAGTGGCATTCAAGGTTTTCTACTGCTGCATGGAGCTCCTCTGCCAACACCAAATCGAAATCAAGAACGGAGTCTTTCTTGGTGATGGCTTACGGAATCGAGCGACACACTTCCCGAGCGGTGTCAAATGCGCTCACGATGATCCAGTTCTCGCTCCTCCTGCTCTCCGTCTCGATCATCCCCACTCAATTCTACCTCCGCTTCCGATTGCTCAAAGGGTGATCATTCATTATTGGGCGATGGAGAGTTTAACAGCAACAGTTGCAGAGGTCACCGCCATCTCCTGCACCTGATCGTCTCGCTCAGCCTTTCGATCGCCTGCTCGTTGGTCTTGGGCGTCCTCTCGTTTTTCTGCCGCGAGGAGGCTCGCAAGAGAGGTCGCGCCTATTACGAGAAGATGCTGGGGCCCGAGGTGGAGGGAAGCAGACGGACGCACGGCTTTTTTGGATGCCATAGATTTGGTTCGTAAGAGAGAATTGAGTGCATTTGATTGCAGGTGGATTTCAGGAAGACTCACTCGCCTTCTACGTACGAAATTTCGGTTTGAATCTCCATTCACTCGTCATTTCAGTACTACTTGCTCGGCAGTGTGATCATCTCGGCCTCCTACTCGCTGGCCCTCTTCTTCGGCTGGAAGTCCATCCGGGCGGTGCAGCCGATCCCCGAAGCGGGCGGGGCGACGAGCGGGAAGTCGGCCGCCCTCAAGAAGCAATTCAGCCGCAATCTGATCGTCCAGGTGAGTGCATCTTTAATTGTCGTTTATCCTTCTTTTAAGGCCGTGTGCTCGTTCGTGTGCAGCGTCCTGCCGACGGGCAACGTCGCCCTTGCCGCCCAGCTGCATGTTGATGCCAGCGGGTACGGAGTCTGGGTGTGAGTGCTTTCTTTTTGTGGATAAGATGACCGTCCACTCCTCGTTTTAGCCTCCACTTGCTTTCGTACATGCCGGTCGCTAATGCAGTATTCACGCTTCTGATCATCCGTCCGTACTTCGAGGCCGTCAAGGACATGCTGCGGATCAACCAGAAGTCGGCCGTTTCGGCGATCACGACCACTCGCATCGAATCCACCTCCCACTACTGACCAAAAGAAAGGCGGATTGTTCCAGAAAGAATAAACGAAAGAACGATGTTTCGGTCTTCGGAACAAACCCCGAGAGAATTCTGTTGCCTCCAAATTAACCGCCTTTAACGGAGGGTTTGCAGCAGAAAAGCACGTGCTCCGTGATGCTTCCAATTAGCCAATGTAGCAACATACCACGTAACGATTTCTGCGGTCTGACCCGCGTGAGGAGAAGTGAGCCATAAGCACGTTTACCGCTTGCCTACAATCACTTTATTTGCGTAAACACTAATGAGAACATGATGGACGAATAAATACGATACTGATGGCTACTGTTAGCTAATCAACACAAATTTTTGCCCGAAAGTGACTATTTTTACGGCCGCTCCGTCCGCCCGACCGGCGGCTTCTTTGTTTCGAATTCGCGTGTTCGAGCGTTCGGATGGCCGACCGGGGGGAGCGGCGTGAAATTGCGATCCCCGGCTGCCCACTCGCTCGGCAATCAATCCGTCGATCTCCCGCCTTCTTCCTTCTAATGGACCCTTCGTTCTTCCGGGCGGTACGGTAGGCGCTTGGCTGGAGCAGGAAGCGCTTGTGCCACATTTCGTTCATAAAAACCGAGAATTCCCTTCCGTTTGCTCAAATCCCCGCCGCTCTCACGAATCCCGCCGACTAATGAAAACGGCGGGGAAGGGCGGCAGTTCGGAGCGAGGATTCACTTCTTTTCGCCTCGATTCACGTGCCCCCTTTCGGGTGTTTTCATTTCGGGCTGTCGCCGGCAGCCGTGCGAGTGTCCACGTGTTCGTGCGGTAGGCAGCTGCCGTTGGGTCGAAGAACGAGCGGAGGAGCACTGTGGAGCTTTGTGTTCGTACGCGCAAAGCCCATTGAACTTTTTTCTCTACGTAATTCCCGTCTGCTCTCGTTAATCCGCCCGCAAAACTTCCGGTTTGCTTTGTGGATCAAACATCGCGCAAGTCGGCTACTTGCGGCCTTCTTTCTTGCCATTGGGTTAACGAAAGCTCTTGGATTGAAACGAGCAAGCTCGAAGACGTGCCCTGCCCGCTGGCCGCCGCCGGCTGGTGGTCGGCCGGCTGCAATCACGAACAGAAGTGGAAGCTGGAGACGGAAATACTTTCCGTTTCGAGTGTTTACACTCGTGCACTCAACGGGCAATTTCGTCCGGAGAGTGTTGATGTCACCCCACTTTCCGCGCGCTTCGCTCCGCTTTTGACCGAACAATCGACGAGCTGCCGATGATTGCGACCGCTTTTCCTTTGGGTTTCCGCCGTTTTCCCCCACCGAAGGGGACGTGATTTTCGTCCACAAACCCCGAGGCCAATGCTGACGATTAGCTTCCGCTCGTCTTCTTGTTCGTTCCGGGTGATTAATTGGATTTGGTCACGTTCGGTCCGCCTCCCCGCTGCGGTCAATCCACTCGTCTAATTGCACAAAGACGGAGGAGGAAGAAGCCCCTCGTTTGCTCTCGAGGAGTTCAGCCCGTCTTCTGGAATCCCGTCTTTGTTTTGGGGCTCGTTCTTTCGATTCGGACCGAAGTTCGACGAGCGCGGCGGCCGGCCGGCGGAATCCGAGCGGAAAATCGTCGTCGCAAACGAATTGCTCGTCGGGCGCCGTTCACTTGCCGCCCGGGCGGCCGCAATTTCCGCGTGTTGTCGGCGGAATTCGCGGATTCCCGGAGAGCAAGGAGCGAGAGCGACCACTTCGCATAATTCGGGCGGCCTTGGCCGTTCGAACGACGTCACGACTCATTGACGAAAACAAATGAGCGCTCTCTCGAATGTTGCTTGCAAGTCCCCTCGTTTGTGGTGACTCACTCATGGACGAAATGCGGCCATTGTGTTCGCAGAAGTCGCCGCCTTTCGCGTTCGCTTCGTCGCCTCCCGCCCGCCCGCCCGCAGGTCGCCGCCGGTCGATGACCACGAGGATTGCCGCCTTGTGTTGAAGTCGACAGGTGGACGAATTTCCGCTCCGGTTTCATCCCGAATGTTTCCGGATTAGACGGCAATCCGATTGGCATTCCCGGGGATCATTTCGGGTCTGCCCGCTGTCTATGCGGCATTCTTTCTAATCCCGCGTTCTTTTGTCCACTAGGGGCCCTGCGGGGCAAAGTGTGATGTTAGTAAGCGGATTTAATGTGAAGTTTGGATCTTTGGGTGCGCATGAACCGAAAACGGCGTTAAAAATGGACAGAAATCAACGGAATTCGTAAGCTTCTTTGTAACTGCCACTCGGCCACTTTTTTAGCCATTCTGAAGCATTTTAATTAATAAAGCGTAAATCGTTTTTACCAAAATACCAAGAACACATTCCCTCACATAGAAAGGTTTCTGGACAACCGCTCACAACGGCAGGTTCGATTGCGTATACCCTTAATTTTACTCGACGGTTTCATACTCGTTGCGGTGCGGCATTTGTTTTCAGCACTTCGTTACGGTACTCGCTAAAGGAATGGGTAACGTGCCAGATACGTTATCGTCTTGTCAGGCTTGTTCGAACGAACCCGAACACACCCAGTTTTACTTCCCGCCACAACATCGCTCATATCTGCACAACCAATTAGTTGCACCGCCCGCAACTACTATGAATCGATTTCCCAAACCTTGCCGGTTCGATTTCTACCGCAAACGACCCAATCAAACAGCTTTTATTCGAACCCGCCCGTTCGGAACGACGGATACAGGCAAAAAACGACTTTATGGCCGTTACCTCGCTACTACGACGCTCATTCGAAAAACAATTAATACCACCAGATCCGCCGTCGAATTCTGCACATAATGATTGGCGCACACGCCATTCAATTCCCACTCGTTTGCCCGCTAGCCGTCGAAAAGACGTTTTTCAGTGCAAACTTCAAAAACCTGGAAAAAATCTAATTCTTTGTTTAACGATCTGAAACTCGCACTGGACGTTCTCCTCCCCAATGCGCACACGGATCAAATACTTTGGAAACGTCAATAATTCCCAGTCGCCCGCAACAATCCGCCGAAAATCCAAAATTTCCGTTTTTGAACGTTCCTACCGGCCGAACAGTGGATTTCCGCCAACCGCCCAGTGGACCACTATTGCTCCTCGGGCTCGGGGCTTCGCCCCTCGCGCTTCGCCCGCGCCCCAAACTCGCTCCCTGATTTAAAGGGTGTCTCTCTTATATAGGGGAGTGGACAGGAAGAGTCTAGCGGAGTTGCTTCTTCGCGAAGTCGAAGAGTCCTCGCGCGAGCAGCTTCGGGACTTCCAGCGCGGCGAAGTGGCCGCCCTCGCGCTCCAGCTTGTAGTACTGAAAGCAGAAGAAGAGTATAGAAGGCGAATGAAAGAGCTTACCGTGAGGTTGTACGAGAGACGGGCGAGCTCGATGGGCGGCGGTTGAATGAGGTCGTGCGGGAAGGCGGAGAAGCCGGTGGGCACGTTCACGTATTCGTCGTTCAGGTCGCGGATCTGCGCGTCGGCGAAGTGCTCGCGGTAGAAGCGCTGCGAGGGCACGATGTTCTGGTTGATCCAATAGATCGTCACTGCAAGTACTGGAATGAGACACGCCGAACGCTCAACGAGTTTACCGATGGTCAGGAGCTCGTCCTTCGTGAAGCGCTGGCTCAGACCGCCGTCCTCCAGGTGAGGATTGTTCGTGTGCGTCCATCCGCTGAACTTCTCCAGAATGTAGACCATCAGTCCGACCGGCGAGTCGTTCAAGCCCACTCCTGCAAGACACCCACCCAACTGAGAGAGCAAGAGAAGAAGGGGGACTGACCGACGGTGTCCGGCTTGGTCGCCTGCAAGTGCAGGTAGCCGCTCTCCTTGATCGCTTGGATGAGGATTTCCTTCATGCTGTAGCTCGCGTATTCGGGCTGCGAGAAGACGAGCGTCGGGAACAGGCTGCCGACCACGTTGTAGAACAGCTTGCGCGCGCTGTTCATGCCCGAGAACAACATGTTCAGGTGCAGGCCGATCACACTGAAAGCGAGAGGATGAATCAACGGATTGCAGAAGAAAGAACTCACTGCTCCGGGTAGAAGCGGGCCACGTTCGAGGTCTAAACGAGAGTGTTGCTTGAGTAGCAATCGAAAGAGGAAACGAACGATGGCCGCTCCCCAGTCGCCGCCTTGCGCGAAGAACTTCGGGTGCTTCAGCCGGTCGACCATCAGTTTCTTCTGCAAACGAATCGGCTCTTGTTATGCTTCAGAAGAGGGGCTCACGAAGATGCGCGCAGTAGTGGCGGTGGACAGTCCTCGCTTGTGGGCGGCCTCGGAAAAGCCGTAGCCGGGGATCGACGGGGCGACCACCTCGAAGGCGACATCCGAATTGATCCCGTGCTGCTGCGGATCGGTGAGCAGCGGGATAAGTTTGTAGAACTCGTACACGTTGCCTAAACGGGCGGAATGAATGGATTCAATCGAAAGAAAACACTTGCCCGGCCAGCCGTGGACGAGGAGCAGCGGCACGGTCTTTTTGTACTTCTTGGCGTCCGGCTTCACGTGCAGGAAGTGGATCTGAACGGACACTTCATCATCCGCTTTCTGCATCTAGACGGCACTCACTTGTATTCCCTCGATCTGCGTCTTGAACTGGGGGAAAGCGTTCAGTTGGCTTTCCGCCTTCTTCCAGTCGTATTTGTTGGCCCAGTAGTCCTTCAAGTAGATCTAATTAATGGCCGGCCCTTGCCCGACCAACACCACCTTGAACTCAATCAAAGTCTTCTTGTTGAAGCCGTAGCGGAAGGTCGGCTCGTCTTCCAGCTGCTCGTGGCCGATCCGCGCGTTCTGCAGGCGAGTCTTCAGGTCCTGAACACGACGAGAAGAATTAACAATTAAATGAGTGCAGACAAACCTTGAGGACGTCGGCCGGAACGTCGACCTTGAACGGGCGGACGGCAGGATCGTCGGGCTTCGGGTCGCCCGTTCCGAACCACCCGTTTTCGTCGGGCACGTACTGAAAGCAGAGAAGAATGAAAGGATCGAGCAAATGCACTCACTTTCTTGTTTTCCTTCGAGAGAAGCTTGAAGAGGCCTCCGGCGAATACCGCAACCGCCGCGAAGAAGACGATTCGGCCGAGAGCCATCGCTGAAAGCACAAGGATTCGATTGATTTTTTGGATTGCACTGAATGGATGGACGGTCACGGAAAATTCGCGAAAATTCCACGAAAAGACGGGTTGTAAAACTTCGATGAAACTCGAGCAAACAGCCCTCTTCTATTTTCTTATCGAACGTTCCAGAAATAGGAAGAAGTAAACAAGCGAACACTCCGAGCGGCCCGCCGCTCAACCGAACGCCGCGACTTTTGTGCGGGCAGCGGGATGAGCGGCCGGGCGAGCGGGCGGGTGCAAAGAACGCAGCAAGCCGAAGCGACCTTTCGGGCCGGCCGGCCGCTCGCCGTTCGCGTTCCGCTGGTCGCGTCTCTCCGCCGCCCTTCCAATCGGGGCGAGTACACGACGCGCGTAGTTCCAAAACACACTCGAATGCTCCGATTTGGAGGTCAAAAAAGCAAGCGCCACATTTCTCCTCCATTCGATGACAAGCGAGTAGTTTATTCTGCTTGTTCACACAAACAACAATCGAATCGATTCGATTCAAAGGACGAACGTGTCGAAGGCTTCGCTCAGTTGGTTCATGCGTGTGTTGTCCGCCGATTCGCGCATCGCGGGCTGCTCGCGGACGAGCAGGTGCCGGTCGGGATGCTCGAAGGTCGCGGGCTCCCATTTGAAGTCGAACTCCTGCTCGCCGCTCCCGTTCGGATCTCCGCAGGCTGCGAAGTTGCAGAACATCTTTGTGATCAGTGCGGCGACCTTCCGGTCGGACGGCCGTTGGCGCCAAGGAGTCATGAAGATGTTGACGCCGAAAATGAGATCTCTTGCCCTTCCTCCCCTCTCCACGGAGAAGTTGCTTTTGGTTTTGCTCACCCGCCACCTGCGCGGGCGCCGACGCTTTTGCAGTTGTTCCCCCTCGATTTTTCTGAGTAAATAACCTTGGCTTAGCCTAACGAATGGAGCATAGGGGGTGGGTGCGTGTGTTGTCATTGTTAGACAGTGGTGCGACAGGTTCCGCAACGATTTTTTACGTTTCGGCATTGTGATTCACCAAAAATCGAGGGGGGCAACCGCAAAAGGTGGCCGGGGGAGCAACTGCAAAAACTGGAAGGAAGGGGGAGGAATAGTAAGACATCCCGAAAATGAAAGGAAGCTAAAGCAAGAAGTAAGTGCGTAGTTCGTGGGTGGTCCCTCACTTCCGTGCCGTGTGTTGCGGCGACAAACGGAAGGCGGCCGTTGAAGAGGGCCGTGATGAATCGATTGTGGTGATCAAAGACGTATTGATAAACCGTTCCTTCTCGCTCCAGCGTCTTTAACACGTGACTGAACAGACGAAGAGGATTGAGTAAAAGGGAAAGAAGCACAAACGCATGCATGGGAGCCTCGTTGATGAATTCGCTCATAAGTCGGACGATCACTCGTTGCATCTCCTTCTTGCTCTGCAACAACATCTCGCTGATCCCGTACAGCTGACGAAAAGCTTCGATAGTTAGCGGCATCTCCCTCCCGCGCTCCTTGGCCCACAGCTCGATCTTTTCGTGCGCACGAGCGATCAGCTGGGCGGCGAACTTTCCGTCGCGTCGGGAGAAGGCCAACAGTACTGGAAAGCGCAATTAATTATGTGTTGAATGGAAAAGAGGAAATGCTACTGACGGAACAGCAGTCCTTCGTTGCTCGTGACTCCAACGACTAAAAGAAGCGAATAATTGGTACCGTTCTCAACAGCAGCACTCGCTTTTGCGCTTGACGGGCGCACTGGCGGTCAGTTCGCGGATTGAACCGGGCAGAAGGTCGGTGTCCACAACGGGCGCCATACGGAGGCGGAGTTCCCGCAGCAGGGCGAATTCTCCTGAAATTCTTGTTGCATTGGAGAACTTCCAAACGCGGCGAACCTAGCATCGTCATTCCGAAGCGAGCGGCCGGCAGCTTCCTCAAATACTCCACGCACTGCCGGTTCTCCTCGTCGCTCCACTCGGTTTCTGCAATCAACCGAGGAGTGAAGGCGAGGAGTGGAAAAACGAACGAGTGCTCGTCCGCCGGAAGCCCAACTTCAGCGCCTTCCGTCGGCTGATCGCAATCGCGTACGAGCGGTCGTTCACTCCCCAACTGCTCTCCGGGAAGCCGCCCATCAAAATGGCCTGCTGGAAGAGATCTGAACGGTTCGTTGATCGATTGAAGGAACGTTTCATCGGGACCTCGACTAGCCGGCGAGATGCAAAGGAGGCCCGTGGAGACGCCGCCGGCCGATTGACCGAAGACCGTGATCCTGCAACCCACTCACTCATCCCTTGCTTCGTTTCCTGTGAAGCAAACCGATTGGGATCTCCGCCAAAAGCGGCAATATTCTCCTTGACGAAGCGGAGGCCGAGGATCATGTCCGAGAGGCCGTAGTTCCCTTTGGCGTGTGTGTCGTCCAGCACAAAGAAGCCCAAATAGCCGAGTCTAAACCGAGAACAGTGATGAAACAAACAACCGTTCGGCCACTCGCCTGTATTCGACGGTCACCACGATCACGTCGTGCCGCACGAGGCTCCTCAAACAAATCAGGTAAAGAGGGCGGAAACCGAAAGGATTGCCTCGCGCATGCCTTCCAGTTGTACTTTGAAGCGCTGTCCATACTGAAGCCGCCGCCATGAATGTAAACCATTACGGGAAATCCTTGCTTCAAGCAACACGGAAATGAGGGATGAATGAAGGAAGTGGATTACCGGGTGCTTCTCACTCGTCCTGCCCGGCCCCACAATGTTCAGGAACAAGCAGCTCTCATCCGTCGGTCCTACGTCCAATTGATCCCATGGAGTGCGTGTCTGGATTGGCCGCGCTCGGTACCGCCGACAGAACAACACTTCTTTCCAGGGAGCGGGCGGCTTCGATTTCTGCAACCAAGCTCCACGTTTTTCCTTCTCGTGGAACACTCACGGTGAAGCGGAGCGGTCCGAGGGCGGCGTGGCGAACGGGATGCCCAACCAAATGTTCACGTGTTCGCCCTTCCGGCCGGGCATCGGATGTCGTTGGCCCTCCACCACTCCGCTCTTCGTTTCCACTTGCGGGTGCGGGAGAAGACCTCGCGATGCACACGAACCCATGGCCGAAAGGAACGAAAGAAATGAAGTCGACTGGGAATTGCGGCCGTCGACTAACGAGAACACTCGCTGGATTCACCTGCCTGCGACGAGAAGAAGTTTTCGGCCGCTCGTTCGGAAAGAAGGCGGCAGGTGAATCGACGGATTCTGTCCACCGACCGCTCCCCCCACTCGAAGACCAGAAGTTAGCGAGCAATCGAACAGGTTTATTAGAACAATGATTAGCGGGAATTAGGAAAGAAGTGCGAGAGGGAATGAGAACAAGTGGACAAGCAGCTGGAGGGAGCATTCGGGCGATCAGGAGGCGGCGGCGGGAGTGCGGGGCGTAAGGCGGACGGCCACGCCGCCCTTCGGCCGCAGGATGAGCTCCGTGCGGCAGGCCTGCTCGTCGCGACGGCGGACGCTCTCGATGTGGAAGGCGCGGATGAGGCCGACGATCATGATCTTCTCCTCCATCATGGCGAAGCGTTGGCCTGCAAGCAGAGGAGTGAGAGGATGAGAGAAGGGAGGGAGAGGACGAACCGATGCAATTGCGGCTGCCGGCCGAGAACGGAAGGTAGGCGAACGCGTGGCGGCCGGCGGCGTTCTCAGGCAGGAAGCTGAATGAGGAGCATGATGAGGAGAGTGGAACGACGGGCCGGAGAACCCACCGGTCGGGATCGAAGACCTCCGGATCCTCCCAGTAGGCGGGATCTCGATGAATGAGGTAGAGATTGAGGAGCGTCTCTACGCCGGCCGGCACCCGCGTGCCCGCGATGTCGATCGGATTGCCCAGCCGGCGCGCGATGATCGGCACCGAGGGGTAGAGGCGGAGCGTCTCTTTGATGCAGCACTCGACGTACTTCAGTTGGGAGAGGTGGTCGATGGTCACGTCCTCTGAGTCGCCGCACACGCGCTGGATCTCCTCGTAGACCTTCTGCTGAACCTCCGGGTGGCAGCCGAGCACGTGCATCGCCCACGTGACGCCCGTGGCCGTCGTGTCGTGTCCCTCGAACATGAACGTGGAGACCTGCAAGCAAACAGTCGGATCATTCGTTTTCTTCCGTCCGTCCACTCACCTCCTCTTGAATCGACTTCTCGTCCAGCAATCCCTGCCGCTCCAGCTCGAGCAGGAGGTCGAGGAAGGCGGGCCGCTCGTTCGGATGGCCGAGGTCCGCGTCGAAGGTCGCCCGGCGTTCGCGGATCACCTGCAAGCGAGCGGGAGCGATTAGAGGATTGGGTGGATGGAGGGACTCACTTTCTGACTGAACGTGTGCAGGACGTTGATCGCCCATTTCTGCTCCTTGCCCTCGCCGAAGAGGTTGAAGAAGAGCTCGGGGTAGACGAGCGGGTTCTTCTGCCGGTTTTGGATGATGTCGTTGATGCGGAGGACGGCGCGCACGTACTCCGACTCCGTCTCCACTTGGGCCTGCACCGTTTGGCCCATGGACGACTCGCAGATGATGTCCAGGGCGCACAGGCTGATCGGCTTCCCGATGTCGTCGAGCAGGCCGCTGCAAACGAGCGGAATGAACGAAAAGACGAGAAGATTCGCGAACAAACCCGCTCTCGCCGACCGTCTTGGCCAACTGCCGCACGAGGACGGCCGTCTGGTGGTTGAAGATGTGGACGAAGTTCTTGAGGATGTCGTAGTGGAAGGTGGGCGTGAGGAGCTTCCGGCGGGGCTTCCACGGCTCCGCGCTGCTGAAAGCGGGGAGAAATGATGACAAAAGCGGGGGAGCGAAAGGGAACGCACCTCGTCAAGAGTCCCTCCCCTAGCCACGGCTTCAGCATGTCGTAGAGCATCCCCTTGTTCAGGTGGGCCGAGTTCGTGAAGATCGTGTCCACCAGACGGGCCTCGTAGATCATCAGGACGGGCGAGGGCCCGTTCCAGAAGAGGCAGGCACGCGGGGAGCGCGGGTAGAGGAGGGCCATCGCCATCAGTTGGTCCACGAAGCCCTCGATGTCCGGCTTCACGATCAGCGCGTGGCCGAGGACCGGGAACGAGCGGGGCGACGGGAGGGCGGCCAGCGACTTGCGCAGCTGCAGGTGTTTCCACAGCCAAAACGCGCCGAACGCGGCCAGCGCCCAGCAGACGAGAGCGACCGCGAACGCCATCGGAGCGGGCGGGCGGGCGGCAGACGGGCGGGCGGATTGACGGCGGAAAGCCGCCCGCCGCGCTCGCCGGTCGGCCGATCGCTGGGCGACGGAACGCCAAAAATGCAGGCGATCGCGTCTTGTTTCTTCCGCTTGCTTCTTGCTGCCGCTTTCATCGGCTTGCTGCGTGCAGAAGAACGTTCTTTCGTGTGGAATTCGTCACGCAATTAAAAGCAGAATGCAATTACGAGAAGTCTTCTGTTCGTTTGCAGGATTTTAATCAACCGCCCGCGCGGTTCGTGCGTCACGCTCCGTCCAACAGAAGCCGGAAGAGGATTTCGGGCTGGAGTTCGAATTCAAGGAAGCGGAAGAGAAGCGCGGAGTTTGCAACGAAAAACCGCCAATTCCGTTCAAGTGCAATCAACGACGGCCACATCCGAGTGCGAAACAAACTGAAGCACGAAGCGGGGGTTATTTTTGTCCCCGGTCGTCTGGGGACTCCGCCGTCTTGTTTACGTGGCGATCCAAAGGACGAGCGGAACGCTCCGGACGGCAAATTGGCCCCTTCATTCCCCGCATGTCTAATTGCCGCTCGAAACAATGCGGAAGCGAACTCCCGGAGGACCGCGAGGAAACGAAGTCCAACCTCCTCGCCGCCCTTTCGGCCGATTGGCAACAAGCGGAGGTCGAAAGTTCGATCCCGCCAATTACTCGCCGGCATTTCGTTTGCGCTCTTGCCTTCTGTCCGCCCGTCGATGAGCGAGACGGGCGAGGGCTTCCGTTCGGATGCGCGTCGTCGGCAAACACCCGCCCTTCCGTCGGGCACGCCCGCGGCACAGACTGGGGGCGGCGGGGGAATGGAAGTGCGCAATGCGGGCATTTCGACCGCCCACTCCTCGCTGCAGATTTCTCTCGATTGTTTGCCCATGAACTCGGCAGACAGACCGGCCGGAGGGCGAACGTGCAGTTGTTGACTTTCATCCAAATGCGGCCCCTCTTTTCGTGTGTTGCCGGTTGAATTCGCGGTGATTGCGGGCAGACGGGAGTCATTAGCCGTCGGTTGTTCGCGAATGTTTCTTTTTCGGTCGAGTTCGGGGACGAAATGACGAGTTCATTCGTTTGTTTCCAGTGCGGACAGCCGAAAGAATCTCTCGATTGTTCGGAACGATGGTCGAACTCACGCGCACCGGCATGATGCTCCACCGTGTGCACGACACGCTGGTCGGGACGGTCGGTCTCATCCTCAACCTCCTACTCGTCTACGTGGCGATCAAACGAACACAGCCGAACTTCCGCAAGTTCGCCAACCTCGTCCTCCTCTCGGCCGCCATCGACAGTGAGCAGCAAGCGGGTGTTGCTTCCAATCATCCCTTGTTTGTTTCAGTCCTCTACTCTTTCTTCCAACTCATCTGTCAACACGTGAGCAAGACAAGAGAGGAGCAAGGGTGCTGAATGAAAGGATTGCAGCAACACGAAGTGTTCAACGGCCAATTCTTCTTCATGGCCAACGGGATCGAGCGCTCCGTTTCGGAACACACGAGCTACCTGATTTCGACCGTCCAGATGACCATTGCGTTGATGAGCGTCTCCATCCTGCCGGTTCAATTCTACTACAGATTTCTCCTTGTTCATCGGTACCCGCTCATCCCCCTTCTTTCATTTGTCAATCGATTGCAGGAGCTACCCGCCTTCTGTGTGGCTGCTCGTTGGACTGACTGGAGTGTCCGTGGGTGTGTCGTTCACGCTGGGCGTGCTGGGGACGTTGGCGCACATCGAGAGCGCGAAGAGAGGCCGCGACTACTACGTCTCGCAGTTGAGCGCCGTTTGGAACGACGATCGAGGCGATTCGAAATTCATCTCCGCCATCGACCTCAAAGATCCAATCGCTTTGAGTGAGGACTGTTGATTAGACGAAGTGAATGGAGGTTCCTTTCAGTTTACTACGGTTTCGGCTCGCAAGTGATCGCCGTCTCGTACGGCCTTTCGATGTTCTTCGGCTACAAAGTGGGTTCTTCCCCACTCATTTCTCTACTTTCACTCGTGTTTAGTCGGTCAAGTTCGTCCTGCCGAGTGGGTTGGAGATCTCCGAGCGAACGAAGGCTTTACGCAAGCAGTACACGCGAAATCTGATCGTCCAGGCCATCTGCGGGTATTGCACTTCGGTCGTTCCCACTGGCTTCGTCGCTCTGATTTCCCTTCTGCACGTGGACGCCCGCGGGTGGTTCATTTGGTTCGCAACAGTGAGGGCAACAGACGAGAACCTAGCTTTAAACTGATCGGTTTGCAGGTGATCTCCTACGGCCCTTTGCTGAATGCTCTCATCCCTCTGACGATCATCCGCCCCTATCGATCGTTCGTGGCCTCCCTCTTCGGGCTGAAGTCCGCGGAGCAGGCGGGGCTGAGCACGGACGGCCGGTCGGTTGCGACCACGACGGCGGCCGCCAAGTCGAAGATCGTCAGTGTAAATCAAGTGAGCGCTGATTGATGGCTACTGAATCTGTAACAATTTGTATAAACGTGTTTATGCTTCGAAAACAAAAGATATGCGTAGATGACTATAAGGAATGAGTGATCGTGGCGGCTTGTTCACTTCGTGCACTTCAAAAGCAGCCAGTTGTGGTTGTCGTCGCGGATGAAGCGGAGCTTCTGCTCCCAGCCGCTCAGCAGTCCCTCGTACTTCTTTTCGGAGAAGCGCTGAAGAAACAGATTGAAAAAAGAAGAGCGTGGAAAGACTCGCGTCCATGAACTCGGCCTTTTTGTCCACCGCCTTCTGCCGCTCTTCGAAGAGGATCTCCTGGAACCGCTGGGTGATGTTCTCCCCTTGCACCTTCTGGAAGCCGGCCGCCTTGGCCATCTGCAAGCCCCATTCATTAGGGGATTGTTGAGTGTAAATTCCCTACCTCCACCACTTGCTGAAGATTGTGCAGGTCGTACTTTCGCTCGTGCACGTACTGGAGGAACTCGACTGTGAGCTCCCCGTGTCCCTTGCCGTACATCGTCACCAGAAACTCCCCGCCCGGCTTCAAGCAGTTCTGCAAACCAAACAATCTGAAGAATTCGTTGGAGTGCTTACGTAGATGTTCGCAAACAAGCGTGGGAGCTCGCTGATGTGCTGAACGCAATCCCGCGAGTAAACGAAATCGAAGAACTCCGGCTCGTAGTTGTACTGGACGGCGTCGCAGAGCTGGTAGTGGACGCGACGATCGGGCGACTTTCCCGCCTTCTCGATCGCAAAAGCGATCATGTTCGCCGAGATGTCGCACGCCCAAACGGAGAGGCCGTGCTCGGCGGCCGCCTGTCGCGGAGAGCCGCCGATCCCGCAGCCGATGTCGAGCATCCGCTTGCCCTCTGCGAGACCGTCGAATTTGGACAAGAAGTGGCGATTCTGCTCGATGCCGCCCGGCGAAATGAAGTTCTCGCCAAAGATCCACTCGTAGCTGAACGAAAGAGATGAGTGGAAGGAAGGAATGCAAGTGAGTACGCTCGAATGTTCTCCGGCAGGTACTGCGTCTTGTCCAGCCAGCCGCCGGTCATCTTCTCGTTGTTTTCGTCGTTCACCTCCTCGGCCTTCCGCTCGAGCAGCCAGAAGAAGCCGAGCGGTCCGCCCGTGCCCGCCTCGAACTGATTCATGCAGTAGACCTTCAGGTTGGCCCGCTCGCCGCCCACTTCCGCCCCGAACGAGTCGAAAGCGGTGGACAGCTCGGCGATCTGTTGGGCGGAAAGCGAAGCTGCAAGCAAGGGGGTTCTTTCTTTTTTGCTTGCTCTTCTCGTCAACTCACCCCACTCTTCGCAAACGACGGCGATCCCGTTGGGCGAGAGGATGCGGAGAACTTCGCCCAGCAGTCCATTCACTCGAGCCTAAACGAAAAAAGTGGGCAAAATAATTGATTCGCACGCTCACGGCGTCAGCAGAAGCGAACTGCTTGAAGAGGATGACGAGTTGGTGGCTCGTGGGAGCTATCGCGGCCAAACCGCCTGCTTCCGACTGCTCGACGGTCGCCTTTTCGTGGAAGAAAGTGCTGAAAAGAAGACAAAAGAGTGTAGATTGGAGGCCACTCGCTCTGCTCACCGAAGATCGCCGCCGATTTCGTCGAAATCCTTCGGTTGGCCGACGAAAAGAACGTTCTGGACGGCGACTTCCGGCCGTTGGGTGGCGACCGTGCGGAGGATTTCCGTTTGGATCCACTCGGCGCCCATTTCGCTGCAGGAAGAAGTGAGTACGTGGAGAAGTGAACATTCGCGCACACTCGCGCCTTTTAAACCCGCCCGCCGAAAGCACAAACTCGAGTGTTCGCTCTCTCTTTCGATAATCATCACTCGTTTCCGTCCACCCGCCCGCCCGCCCGGCCGGCTGTTTGCAAGAAGAGTGGGCGATTGCACCATCCATTGCGGATTCCTTTTGGAAATCCACGGAACTCGTCCCGTTTCTTATCGCGGATGGGATCAGGACGAAAGATTTACGCCCTGATTCGACGAGAAGCCGGTAAATGGATTGCGGGAGGGGATTCCGGTCGACGGAACAAAAAACAACACGCGATAAGCGAGAAAGGAGAGAATGCAGAAACAAGCAAGATGTTTGAATATACTCACTCTACTGCCATGTCAACAGACGCTTGGATTCGCGAGGACGAAATCAAAACAACACGTGGCCGTTCGCTCCGCCTTCCTCCCGTCCGCTCGCCTCGTTCTGCTTTCTGCTTCCTTGCGGCGAGCAGGCGGGTGTTCTCCGCTCGCCGATTGATGGCCCTTGCGGGGGGGGCACGTTGACCTTTGATTTGCGGGCGGAACGGAGCGAAAACAGGCGGAAATTACCGCTCGGTTCTCACCCGACGAGCGGCCGGCGACGATCGATCGTGAAGCACGTGGTTGTTTTCACTTTGCGGAATTCCGCCCGGGCATCTTCCACGACAAACGACAAAAAAGAAAGGAAGTGCGCGTTCCGTTAAGCTGAACAAGCTCGAATATACCAACGTGCAATAACGAACACGAACGAGCGAATGTCACGAACGTCCGCTTTACGAACGGGTGTTTGCGGAGCTGTCCGCTCAACGATTACTTAAGCGAACGGATTAGGTGGCCGTTGACCCCCTCCATTCTCCTCCGAATCGATGACCAGCTACTTTTTGGCCTGCCTTCTTCTAGCCTCCTACCTCCATATTTTGGGCGTCCACTCCAAGCAGGCATGCAAGGATCGATCGCCCGAATGCAAACGAGACGCGAAGAAGTGCGCGGATGAGCGGCACGGATGGCTCGTCCGGCTGAAATGCCCCGAATCCTGCGGGTCGTGTGTTCCGGAAGAGCAAAAGGAGGACGAGTGCAAAGACGGAAGAGACGACTGCAAGGACCGACTGGGCGAGTGTCACAAAAAGGCAGGCATTCCGTTTTATTAGTTGCTAACCTTTGTTTGCAGTGGATGAAGAAGAAGTGTCGTTTTAGCTGTGGGCTGTGCAAGAGGCAGAAGCGATGCCGGGATTCCATCGACCAGTACGCCTTCCGTTCTTTCTCACCTTCAATCAATTCTTTACTTTCAGTTGTGCTGAACTGGTCAAAAACGGAGGCTTGTGCGAGAGTCCCGCCTTGAAGCGGGCGGAAATCGAGCGGATTTGCGGGCGATCTTGCGGGTTCTGTTTCGATTGAGTGCCTTTCATTGAGTAAATGACATAACATGCGAAACGACTCACTTTATGAGTCGAATACGTGGATTGATTACGTGAGCGTTTGGTCGTTAAACCCCCAGTTGTTCCCGTCGATGACATTCCGAAGAGAAACGAAGAAATCAGCGGGTTCGTGATCAAAGAACGTCCTTTCCGTCTTCTCTGCTTGTTCTTCGCGTGTTCCCGATCAATCGCCTACGTTCTGCTTGTGTCCGGTCGGCGGCGATAAACACGGAGAAGAGTGGAGAAAGCGGATTTGCGGGCAGCAATTAGCGAATTCCGTTGGGTGTTCCCTTCTTTCGCTTGCTCGACACGTGCGGGTGCAAATAAAAGGACGAGTTCGGAGCAAAGACGTGCATTAGACAGGAGCGCAACAAAACGGTCCTCTTCGCCTCCGGTTCGTTTGTTCGTTCGGGATGATAAGAAGAACGCTTTCGTGTCTCTCCGTTCTTCTTCTCGTCTTTTCGGCGGCCAACTCGTCGGATGTGCCCGAGCAAATCCACCTCGCGCTGGGTTCGCGGCCGAACTCGATGGTCGTCCAGTGGGTGACGGTCGGCCGCTTCCAGCCGATGCCCGCCGTTTGGTTCGGCCGCGATCCTCACGACCTTTCGACTCGAGAGTCCGCAGACGTCGAGGTGTTCAACTTCAACGGAATCGTTCGGTACATGTACACGGCCGAGCTGATGAACCTGGAGTTCAACACCACTTACTGTTCGTTCTATCCGCTACGTAATTAATAGACAGATGGATTGCAGACTACCGAGTAGGCAACGAAACGGTCCAGAGCTCTCGCTATGACTTCCGCACCTTCCCCGATGGGGATTTCAAGTACCGCGTTGCGATTTTCGGGGACTTGGGATTGGACAACGGTGTCTCTGCCTACTACCTGAAGAAGGCAGCTGAGCGTCGGGAGTTCGATCTTTACGTGCATGTCGGTAGATATCTTAGTTTTTTAATCATTGGTTGCTTGTTTGATTGCAGGAGGTAACTCACACTATTCATCTTTGTTTAACCCTTTAACCCTTGCCCTTTTGGACATTTCCTACGACCTGCACACGAACGACGGTCTCGTGGGGGACGAGTACATGCGCGGCATGGAGGAGGTCTTTGCTCGATTCCCCTACATGGTCCGTTTCCTTCTGTTTTTATTACTCGTTGCTGCTGCAGGTGATTGCCGGCAATCACGAGGACGACGGGAAGAACTACTCGAATTACGTGAATCGATTCCGAATGCCTAACTCGCCATTTTACGACTCACAAGTGTACAGGCGAGTGCTTCTCTTGACGGTGTGCATCACTCAATCACTGCTTTCAGCTTCGACTTGGGGCCAATCCATTGGATCGGACTGTCCACCGAATACTACGGATTTTTCTATGAGTACGGTCATTTACCGGTGCTCAATCAATACCAATGGCTGCAGCAGGACATGAAGGTGCGCCTTCATTTCATCGTGCATTCATTCATTAATGTCATTAGAAAGCGAATGCCAATCGAGATCAAACGCCGTTCATGATCGCGTTCTACCACCGACCGCTCTACTGCTCGAACACCAACAGTTTCGAGTGCGGATCGTTCGAGAACAGACTCGTGAGCAGGAGTCAGCTGACTGAAGCAAAATAAGAATGCTTGAGGTGCGCGTCGGCTTCGAAGACATGCCCGGCCTCGAGTCCCTCTTCTACGAAAACGAGCTGGACCTCGGCTTCGCGGGCCACGAACATTCGTACGAGAGGTTCTGGCCGGTGTACGACCGGAAGGTGTTCAATCAAACGGCTGATCCTTACCGCAATGCCGCCGCCCCTGTCTACGTGATCAGCGGAAGTGCGGGCTGCCATTCGCCGAACGCCCTTTTCAACAAGACGGAGGTGCCGGGCTCTGCTTTCCGCTCCTCCGATTACGGGTGAGTTCTCCCGCTTGTTTCTCCTTCACACTTCCTCCTCGCAGCTACACGATCCTGACGGTGGAGAACCGGACGGCCCTGTTCGTAGAGCAGATCAGCGTGCAGCAAGGCAGTCCGCAGCGAATCGACTCGTTTTGGCTGCAGCGAGACGCCGCCGTCCCGCCGATGGCAGTGCGGGCCGCCCGTCAGTCATTCGTCGAGTACCCGCCCTTCGAAGAGCCCACCGAATGCAACCTGCAGGATCCCCGCTGCAAGGAGCAGAAATTCGGCAGGAAGTGGGAGGGTTGAGAATAAACCGAACCAGCACGGCAGAATCGATTCGAGCCACGTGTTTCCGACGAAACGCGAACAACAATCCAAGAGAACACAGCCGAGAACAAAGCGGGCGGCCGAACGGCGCGGATTACCGCCCGCTTTTGCTTGCAAATCAGTGGAAAGCGGAATGTTCGGGGACGGGGGAGATTGCCGGCCGCTTTGCATTCGATTACGCCCATAAAACGTGGCTTGACAACGACCAGTTCGATAAAAGAAGGGCATGGTGACTGGAGTGGCTTCTACTTGCTCGTTCGCTCACCCACCACCCAACGGAAGAACCAGCGGAAGGATGAGGACTCCTCGAATGGGCGGCCCGATTCTTCTCGCCGGCCTCCTCTTTGCCACCTTCCTCCTGATCCTCTTCTTCAACCGCCGGCCGGCCGCCTTCCCGCGCCTGCCGATCGCCGATTGGGAGCGCGGATTTCAGGCGGAGAATGAAAGAGACGGCAAGCGGCAGGACTACGAGGGCAACGGCACATTTGTTTGTTTTTCTTCACTCATCTCATTCGTACCGATTGACCGTCGGATTGCAGATCTTGAATCCGGTAGAGAGTTTGCTGGGCGTCTCTTGCCGCCGAAACACCGCCCCGTTGGTCCAGCGGATGCGCGAGACGCAGCGAGAAATTAACCGCGTGTTCCAAAAGACCGTCACAAGCGCGAAAGATCGTTACGAGATGCTCCCGGATTTCTTCCAGGTTTGTCCCTTAACGATTTCTTGGTTGCTCACTCCTCCTCTCTTGCAGCCCGCAATGAATGGCTTCCGCTACGTGCTCCGTCCGTTCAAGTACTGGTCGCAGGTGAGTGCAACGGCCAACCCTCTTACTCATTGCATTTAATCGGTGAAGGACGAGTACAAACACTTCCTGGAATTCAGCGATCCCTCCTCCGCCTGCAATCACATCACTTTGGGGGTGGGCGGCTCGTGGGACGGCGAGAAGGCGCTCCGGCGGAAGTACCCGCAGGTTCGTTCCCTCAAGTGTTCCTTTCATTCGATCGCATCGATTGGTTCTAGTGCAAACTGATGGGCGTCGACCCGACCGAAGAGTTGAGCCGCGCCGTGGTCGAAAGCGATCCGAACAGCCGCTTCATCCACGCGGCCGTCAGCGATGTGGGCGGCCAGCAGCAGGCGTTGATCAAAGACGTGAAGACGGGCGGCGAGGGCACGTTCATGAACCGCAAAACGTTTCCGCACCGCTCGTTCGCCGAATTGTTGATGAACGAGAACGAGGGCCGGACGGTGGACTTCATGACCGTCCGTTCCGCCCTTCCATTCGCCTCCAATCTCCCTGCTTTCAGATCGACATTGAAGGAGCGGAGTTCACGCTCTTCCGCGTCCTGCATCGTGAGTCCCGTCCCCTCATTTTCCCCTTCGACTTGTTTGTTCAGAGAAGCGAGCGGAACTGCCGGTCATCTGCCAGTGGAACGTCGAAATCCACTACGCGGAGGAGCGCTACGGAGTCAAATGGACGGTTCGTTCACTCCTTCGCTCACCAATCGTTCACCGCCTGCAGGAGTTTGATCGAACGCTGAACGAAATGCTCGAGGAAGCCTACTGGGTGCTGCTGAACGTCGACCAGCGGACGTGGAAATATCGCCGACTTTTCTTGTGGGTCCTCCACTTCACCCCCTCACCAATCACTCGTGTTCTTCAGCTTCAACGTCGGGGCGGAGGAGTGCGTGACCAAATTTCTGTGTTGATCAAATGCAGTCGAATTTATTCCCCTCGCGTCTTCGGTCAACAAAAACCGCAAGTCCACGAGCACGAGCGCCGCATGAAGCCGAAGTAGCGGCGCGAGCGGCAGTACGCGCGGTACGACGGGCAGGCGGGCCGCAGAGTGCGCACGAAGTACGCTCGGTCGACGCAAAGACTGCGGTTGCGCTGTCGCTGCTTTTTCGTGCACTTGGAACGACGACGACAGGTGGCCGCACACTCTTGGGTCATCAGCTCGTAATAGCGCGTGTTCTCGCAGAGGTACGAGAGCCGTCGGCAGTCCGAGATGCCCGTGCGGGGGTTCACGCGGTCCACACACTTGCGGCCCTTCTTCTTCTTCTTTTTGTCCTTCTCCTCCGACGAGGTTTCGGTGCTCGACGAGTCCAGGCCGGGGGCGTCTGGCGGGTAGCAGCTGAAAGCAAGAACGACGCATTAGAATGTGGAAGAAAACCCACAATCCATCGCTCTTCTGGCACACCTCTTCCGGGTTCGCGCACGTGTCATCCGCTTCACAGGCTAAAGAAAAGAAATAAAAGGGAAGAAAGAAATGAGACATACGTCCGGTGCTGTCCGGCGGCTTTGCCTCGAAGATTACCGCGCCGCCGGGCATCGCTTGAGTGCGCGGAGCAGTCGAGTGTTTGTGCTTAGAGGAACGGGCATTCTGCAGCCCGAAGACGGAGCTCAAGCAGAAGAGAACGGAGAAGAGGATGACGAACCGATCGGTCCTCATGTCCAGTCCGCTTTCAAGTAATCCCCTTTGTTCCCCGTTGTGTTCCTTTTATCCCCTCTTGCATGATGATTGCTCTCAATCAGGCCGCTAATCAAACACGGAAAGCGGTGGGTAGCAACTGGAAACGCCGACTTCCGGTTGACCCTTTCGTTCATTCGCGTCATTCAAGCAACGTGTTCGCTACGTTGTGCTTAATTGAGAGGCTTTCTGCTTGCACTCTCCGCTGGAGGCAGACGAGGATTGTCCGAGGCTTTTCCTTTCGAATGACGTCGATTTGCACAAACACGCAAGCGCTTTCCTCATCGTTCTAAGCGAGCGGCTTTCCGGCGCTAGTGGTGGGGCGGCCGAAGGAAACACTGGGTACTTCTTTACTCGTTGTGCCTTGCTGGTCGTGCATAAAGATGCTTCGGCTACCCAGCAACCTTCTTCTTGGATTTCTTTCTCCTCTTCTTCGTTCCGTCAGTCTTCTTTGGGCATCGTGAGCAGGTGGCGGGGCATTGGACGGTCATTAGTGGGTAGTAGACTGGAGACACGGCGTATTCAATTGAGAGAAAGACGGACTTACGCGTGTTGTTGCAGAGGTAACGGACCGCCGGACAGTCGGAAGCACGGCCGGCTACGTTGAGGTCCTTGCACTCGTTCTGTTGGTCGGCGTTCAACCCGGGCGTTCCCTTCGGATAGCAGTTGCCGTCTGACAGTTGGCAAACTGGAAGGAACACGAGTAGATCGTTGGTTTCATTCATTCCTTGCCGTCGTTCGGCTTGTTGCACGTGTCGTCCGCATTGCAGGCTGCAAAAGGAAAGGGTGCGTGAAATAAAGAAGAAAGAGCTTACGGCCGGAAGATTTCTTCGAGTTGGCCGCCCGGAAGTGCGTTCTTCGCTTGGCTTTTATTGTACGTCCGACCGCCTCCAACAGCAAGAAGGAGCAACACATGAGAGCGCAAAGAAGCCAGTAGAGGAACCAACTCCTCGACTGAAATCACTCCTTTCTGCGAGAAATCCTCGGCATCCTCACCATTCGAATCCGGTCTTCTCCGCCCGCACTCTCGGAATCGATCGAAGGGTTCATTCAGACTTTCGTCTTCCTTCCGACTTCAGCCGAAAGTCGACGAGCAGAGCCAAACGACCCGCCGGCTGGCTGTTCAAACCAAAAGGCCGCTTTTTTGGGAGCGTTTCGAGAATTCGCCGTTGAGCTCGCCGATCTCCAAGCAACCAGAAATCGAAACAAACGCTCCTCTCTTTCATTTTCACCAGGATAATTTATTTACAACACCTTCAAGGCATCAAGTGAACGAGAGATCACGTATTCAGTGATGTAAAGCCAATTCGAGAGCATCTTCGGGCGGATCGTCGAGGCGGGGCAGGAACTTGATCTTCAGCAGGTAGCGGTGGCGAGCTTGGATCGATTTGTAAATGATGAACCTGCGGGCAAGCAAGGCCAATGGAAATGGGTGGAAGGGAGAACTCACTCGTCGTAATTGAGATCGCACTCGTTCCGTCGCTGCAGCGGGCCCTGCGGGACGAGGGCGTCGAAGTCGAGGCCTGGGAAATACTCACGACTGCAAAGAACGAGGAATTCAACAGAAGGAAGTAGAGGGAACTCACGTCCAGTCCTTGGTGCGGTACGTGTACTTGCCGATGGCGCGGATGGACTCGCGGCCGCGGAGGAAGTCGAACGGGAAGGCGGGCAGCGTGTTGTACGTGAGCGAGACGCCGAGAGCGACTTCGGCGAGAAAGAGGTAGTGGGACTCGCCGATGGGCGGATCCACGAGCCCGATGTCGCCGCCGCCCGCGAACTTCCGCGGGTCGTTCCCGTGTAGTTCGCGGCCTTGGTGACGCAATCGGAAAAGTAGATCCCCTGGCCGAAGTTCCCTTCTTCCTGCAACCCTCGCCGTTCATTCCATTCGACGCTCTCTGCCCACCTTTGAGACCTTCCAGCGGAAGCCGTCCCGCAGGATCTTCTGCAATGGGGGAAACGATAAGTGAAGAGAAGAGGAGCACGCACGTAGACGTTCGGCTTCGTCGTGCCGTGGAAGACCAGCCGGCTGCAAGCAAGCGAAACGAATTGATTCGGTGGGAAGTGGGAGGAACGAACCGATTGCCCTTCTCCTCGAGGAACTGCCGGTCGCGCGGGCACCGAATCGAATACACTTCTTCGAGCTGGACGCGGAACTTCAGGTGCGTCGGCCCGTGCGAGTCCTCCACGTACCGCTCGATGATCACCTGCAGAAAGCGGAGATGAGTGGAGGAAGAGTGAACGGGAGAACGCACCCGATCGTCCTCGCTGGCCAACTGCAGCGAATTGTAGACGGCGGACGCGTGGTCGTCGTTCGCCTGCACGTCCCGCAGCAGGTGGACGATCCGATCCTCTTCGTTGTACTTTTTGAGATCGAGCAGCATTGCCGCCGAGTGGAATGGAGAAAAGAAGACTGAAATCTGCGAATGTTTTCGATACGCCGTGGATTTCCCGCCCGCTTTCCGCTTGTTTACGCGCGGACGGGACGAAAACAAGCGGCTAGTGGAAAGACGACGACAAACGGGCCAACTGACCGCAAGAAGCGAACGAGCGGCAAGAGCGCGGCTTTTTGCAAGTGAGAATAAACAAGCGAGCGAACGGGGGAGCAACTTAATAGAACGGCCGTTCTTCCACCTTCCACCCACTTGCTCGCCGACGACAAACAACCGACGATCGTTGAGCGACGGCCTTTCTGCAAGCCGCCCCGCCCGCCAGACGTTCGGAAACGCCCGCTTTTCGTCATTTCGAGCAAAAAAACATCAAAACATCCCCCTTCTCCCTGCTCGTGGCCTCCCGCCCGCCCGCTCGCTCGCCGCCGTCTGCCGGCCGACCGCCGCTTTTTGCGGGCGACGCGAGCGGCGAAAAATCCAGAACTCGCCGATCCACGAAATCTTGCAGAAACAACATTCTGTTCTTTATTCTAATCGTTTAACAAATGGACTAACAAATTGATGATTGTAGTGGAAAGCGGTTGCTCGAATGCGCTCAATGAAAGAAAGGGACTAAAACTACAACCGAGCCGCAGGCATCAATTATTTCTATCATTTTCTTTGTTAAAAGCAGCTGCGCGTCCACAAGCGAGGGTCAGTAGCCCAACGAACTCAAGGACGGCGAGGGCACGTACGCCGGCTGCGAGCTGCCGCCAATCACCGGTGCGTGTTGTTTCAAAAGGCCGTTGATGCGCTCTGAACAAACAAATAGATGAGAACAAGAAACCAATCAGTCGCCTATGCATTGCTCTAGAGTGAGGATCCCGGCGATGTCGTCGAGATTGCCCCAGAACCTCCCTTCGGGCGTGTAGGCGAGCGGTTTGTTCCGCAAGAGGTCGTGCTCGAGGGCCTGGGCGGCTGAAAAGCGGTCCGCGGGGTTCAAGGCGAGCAGCTTCTTGACCAAATCGATGGTCAGTTGTTCTGTTGATTGCAGAAGTCATAACGACGGTGATCCGACTTTCGCTTACGGGCCGCCTCGTCCGGGAATTTCTCAAGCGGCAAGTCGAGGTGCTGATCGTCGCGTGTAGCCAAGATGAGACGCAATTGTCGAGCATAATTTCCCTTGCTGACCGGCTTTTGTCCTCTGACCATTTCGAGCATCATCACTCCAACCGAATACAAGTCGGCTAAACTATAAAATTGAATAAAATATAAAAAAAGTGCCCGCCTTTCTCGTTGTAATCCACACGCCCTTCGAGCACTTCAGGCGCCGTGTACTCCAGTGTTCCCACTCCAGGAGACACCGTGTTCTTCGGTTTGCCGCTTTCATCGGCCTCGGGCACGTCTCGGCCAAGGCCCATGTCAATGAGTTTCAGCCGGTAGCCGTCGTTTTCCTCCTTTTTGAAGCCGCAGTTCTTCGGCTTGAGGTCCTGAACACAAACGGTATGAGTGTAAACAAAAACCGCCGTTATACTCGGTGCATGATGCGGTTCGCGTGGAGAAAGGCAAGAGCTGTCAAAAGCTCCTTCCACGCCTGCCGTCGTTTCTCGTGCGTGTCCACCCTGTACGGAATAGCCTTTTTGGGGTCTTTTTCGTAAAGAGCGTCCGCGAGCGAGCAGTCGAGCCACTCCATTTGAAAGTAGAGGCTTCTCGGCGTTTGGAACCGCGGATCCACCGCATACATGCCCTCGAAAGCCACGATCTACTCACAAGTTTGTAAGAAGGTTTCTACTAAACGACTAACGTTTGTGTGCACAACGCCCGCCAGAATGAAGGCTTCTCGGAGGAAACAGGTTGCATGTTTGCAGTTCAGCCACTCGTCTGATTGACTCAAATGCGATTTGAGGGTTTTCGTGGCCAACACGGCCGGCTTCTCATCGTCGGGCTCTTTGCGCACCACCTTGCTGCAAGAAGTGGGTGGTTGGATTAATCGTTAGAAGGCGAATCACTTGCAAGACGGATCCAAATCCTCCTCCGGCAAACGGGCCATCTGGTCGGTAGTCTTCCGGCACGAAAAACAAAGCGTGCGGATCGCCGCGTATCCAACCGATGTACCGCGGGTAGTGGTGATGAGCTTCCTTTTCCTCCCAGTCCGTCATCTTTGAGCCGAAAGAATCGAATGGAAAACGAGTGAAGCAAACGGTCCTTTACTGCCGCTTAAGTCCTTCCGAAACGAGTCCTTCGCTTGGAGGTGCACGTTGTTTGCTGATGGAAGAACCGCAAGAAACCGCCGCTGATTCATGCCTGCTCTTTTGGACTCCTCATCCTTCCCGCCTATCTTTTGGTGGGAAGCGAATAAAAGGGCCGTTATTTCAGTTTCGCCGTTTACGTTCATGTTGCGTTCTGCTCATTTTCGGACAAACAACGGAGAGTTTCTTATCGGTCGTTGTTCTTTTCGACTTTCCTCGCCGACATTTGAACGGCTGCAAACCACCGCTGGAATGCAGGTGGAAGAAATGTGCAAATCGAAAGTGAGGGAAAGCGGCAGACAACAACCGTCTCGTCTACAGACGACATCAGAGACTCAAAAATGAGTTGCGGAAAGAACAGAAGAATCTAAGTCGAACAAAGAGATCCCGAGCAATCAAAAACGAGAAGCACCCAACTACATAGAAGTCGGCCCGCTCGAAGAACCCCCCCCCCGCGCACTAATTGCTAGAAGCCGACACTCACTCGTGCTCGCCTTTAGGAACGAGTGGTCAGTTGAACCGAAGTTCCATTTCAACAGCGTCCTGTTCGATGGTTCTTTATTCACATGCACGTACAACACGAGAGAGATCGAATTACTCTGAAGAGATCACGTCCGCCGCGACATCTTGCAGCTCTTCCACGTGGCCAACGTTCTCGTTCACTTCTTTCTCCAGCGCTTTCATCGTTTCTTTCGCCTCTTTTTCGGCCGTTTTGTCCACTGGCTGAGAGAAGCGCTTCAAGCTGCCGATCCAGAAGACGGCGGTCGTGATCGTCGCGCCTCCACAAATGAGCAGAATTTGGAGGTGGAGCGGCCATCGACCCTTGAAATGATGCGTGAAGGCGGCCGCTGTGTTCATCGCCGTCATCCCGAAGAGAACGGCCGCCCGCATGGCGAACGCGTCCTTCCGCAGCAGCCGGCTGATGCTCGCCGCGTTTTCCATCAGCAAGAAGGCGAGCGTGAAGCCGACGCTGAACGCGTAGCCGAACGAAGTGAACGAATCCACGCAGTCGGCGGCAGGAATGATCGTCGAGTTCAACGACGAGTTGCCGGCCGGACTGCAAAGAAGAAAAGTAGTGAGTGCTGCTTGATCGGGCCCCCGACCATTCTTCGGCCTTGCGATCGGCCATCGTAGCCAGAGCGGACAGGTGCGAGTGGTAAAAGAAGGTGTAGCTGCACATTCCGGCTACGAGCAGCATCGTTGCCGAGATCACGATCGCCGGGCTCGTCTTCCGTCGAACAAGCGGAGCGATCAGGAAGGCGACTGAAATCAGCGATTGTTTGATCCGAATCAAGCGAGAACTCACCCGCTTTCCCCAAGCTGCGGAGCCAACATACGTCCAGGTCGCCGATGTTCAGCTTGCGCGCGTTCGTCGTGATCAGCTTGAACTCCCATTCGAGCGGCCGCCACATGCCGTCCAGGCAGCCGTAGAAGAAGAGCGGAAAGGAGAGCAAGCCGAAGGCGCACAGGCGGCGGCGTTTCAACTCGAGCGCTGAATGAAAGCGGTCAGTGCAGCCGAGGAAGAAAAACGAGCTCACGGCAGTGGAAAAGATTTTCTCGAATTCCTGCCCACTTTTCCCGCGCCTTCTTGAGGACACCTCTTCGAACGGAATCTTGCAGAGACGATTGCTCGTTGTCGACGGTCAAGCGGACAGCCGCGTTCTCTTCGCAACTGATGGTCTCTTCGACTCGATCCTGTTGCGTGTTTCCATCCGGCGGCCTCTGCTTTTCGGTCATCTCCAGAAGCGCCTCCATCATTCGAATGCCGATGATCGTGATCGCAACGACGGTGCTGAAATCTGGAATGAGATAAGGCAGGAGAACAGGAACGTACACGAAGTGCTCGTGATTGCCGGCCTTCGAATGGGCGACGTAGTAGGCGGCAGTCGGCAAGGCCGCCCTGAACACTCGATTACGCAGCCGCAAGGCACGCTACGAACCAAATGTTGCTCGTCGCGATCTGGACCGTTCGTTGCACGAATCTTCCCTTCGCAACGGGGCTCTTTGCAGGCGCTTGGCTGTACACTTGAAGAACCAAGTAGCCTGCAACACGTGGGAATCAAAAGAAAGCAAGGGGGAACAGACCGCCAGCGATCAGGTCGTCCAGAAAGTCGAAGCTCCAGTGGATCGACTGCGACCATCGGGGGAAGACGGCGTTCGAGACAGAGAACAACACGAAGGCGGCCGCCGAGAAGATCAAGGACGTTCGAAGGCCCCACCAAGAGCGGAGGACGGTGGCCGAGTAGCTGGAGAAGGCGGCCGTCAGGGCGACCAGCGAGATGCTGCAAGCAAGTGAGCAAAAGAATGCATGGGCTTCTCACCTCCAACTGTCCATCTCCTCCTTCAGAACTGCTCGCAGCATGCTGCCGGCCACGAAACCCTGGAAGAGGCCCCACTTCTTTCGCTCGCGCACCAGGTCGCCCACTTGCTTCCACTTTTCTCGCATTCCTGCAAACGCTCACAGGTTTGAGTCGTGTCGAAGAGACGAAAAAAGTGGAATGCAGAGTCGAAAGCAAAAGCGAACAGATGGCCGTCGAGCTCATTCACGAACGCCAGCAGATGCGAGTGAGAGAAGGGCTCGTGCGGGAGAGAGGTGGGAGGAGGCAACAGAAGAGCCGCGCGCGTCCGAATTGCCAAACGATGCGCCGATGAGTCACGCGTCTCGTGGAATTCGTGCGGTCGATCGAAACGCGTAGCAAAGAGCGGCGCCCGTTTTCATCACCGATCGTCTCTTGTTGTCCGGCCGAGTCGTTTGGTCTCTTTTTTCCGTGCAACCGGCAATAAGCGGCGTTCTCTGATTCCAATCAACCACTCGCTCGTTTGTTTACGACACGGCTCCCGCCAACGGAAACAAACCGAACGAGGCGGCGTCGGCATTTGAAATTCAATACGGCCGATTTGATTGGGCGTTGAATTGGAGCGTCTTCTCGTGTTTATTTGCAGCCAGCGGAGATCAAAATGAAAGGCCCTTTCGAGAGTGCACGCGCTTCTTCGTCGTGGAACACGCGACTTCTGTCGACGACACGAAGGACTCATCGGCCACGAGCTCCTTGCGGCTCGAACTTCGGAACGAAACCTCTTTTATTTGAACGCCGTCGTTGTAGTCAGTCGACAATTTAAATGCGATCATCGCGCGGCATTGATTTTGAAGTGGACATCGATTGCAGAAGAAACAGCAGTTAATAAAAAAAAGTCCACAGCTCTTAGTTGGCGCCAGAAGAAATGAAGAACGAATGGAAAATACGAGAGATTCAAAGCTCAGCAACGGCGGCCCACAAGATCTTCGCCTCGTGACGCTCCAGTTGGCGGAGGACGTTCAGCTTCGACGCGGGTCGATCTCCAGCTCGTCCATGACCGTCTGACGGTCTTTGAACGGCCCCTGTAGAGAAAAGAAGACTAGTAGAAGCTGACGATATTATGGTTCAGTCCATTGACCAAACTGCAATTGGAGCTTCGGTGCATTCATTCACAACCGACAACCGACGACGGGCGGAATTGCAAGATCGCAATCAAGGCCGTTAATCCACGATGCGCCAAAGCGGCGGCAACCGTAAAGATCGCCTTCTTAAACGAAAGAAGCGGCGGATTCAGCTGTTTTGTCGATTTCTGCGATCTTCTGCTTCCGCCATGAATTTCCGGCTGCTTTGCGGAAGACCGCAGTCCAGAGCAACATTGTTGCTCGTCATCTCCCTACTTTCCGGCGCCTTCTTCTTCTTACTTTATTCAAGCACTCTCTCGAAATTCTGCTCGCTTATCCCCGTACTCAACTCACCGCCTCGAAACGAATCCAGTCAATCGTCTGATCGAAAGGCGATCGTTTTGTACTGGCACGCGGACTACTTCGAGCAGCAATACTCGCTGTTTGTCCTCGCGAACGACTCCCGCTCGCCCGTCTGTCCGTTCGAGTGCGTCCACTCGGTCGACCGGCGGCTGGCCGACGAGGCGGCCGTTCGGGTGTTCCACCAGCGGCATTTGGACCCCGCCGACCTCCCCGCCGTCAACCCCCAGTCTTTGAACGTCTACTACAATTTGGAGCGTTAGTGCAAACGAGAAGCTTCTACCCACTCTTTGACACTTCTTTTCTGCAGCCCCCTACCTCTCCTACTCGAAATTCGCCCCTCGATTGGAGTACCCTGCTCCGCCCGCCTCTTTCAACGCGACGGCCACCTACCGCTCGAATTCGGAGGTCTTCTTTCCGTACGACCTGTTCGTTCCACGAGACGGAAGGGAGAGCGAGGACGAGGTCTGGGATGAACAACAAGTGAGTCCTCTTCCATTTGCAGCTCACTCCCGTTTAGATCGACGAAAAGATCGCGAACAAAACGCGGCCCGTGCTGATCGCCTTCTCGAACTGCCGGACGGAATCGAAGCGGGAGGCGTTCGTGGACGAGCTGGAGCGCTTCCTGCCGCTCACGCGCGTCGGCAAGTGCGGCGGGACGGTCGCGTGTGGGAAGCAGTTCGAACTGAAGGGGAGGTGTGAGGACGGCGAGTGCATGAGGGAGTTAGTGGGTAGGCGGTCACTCATTCGACCACTTCACTCCGCTCTTGCTGCAGACAGCCACTTCTTCTACCTGGCCTTCGAGAACGCGGTCTGTCCGGAGTACACGACCGAGAAGTTCTGGCGCCTCAAAGAGCTCATCGTGCCGGTGGTGTTGAGTCGGGCGGCCGTCCCCCCGAGCATCCCGCCCGAAGTGTTCATTGCGGCCTCCGATTTCGAGTCGCCCGCCGCTCTCGCCGCTCACCTCCGCCGACTGATCGAACACCCAGCGGAATACCGGCGGTAGGCATCGGAGGAGATTTCACTTCACTCCTTTGATTGCAGGCACTTCGAGTGGACCAAGAAGTTCCGAAAGACTCACTTGATAGAAGCGGACATCAACGCTCCCTGTCAGCTCTGCGCTCTCGCTCACCACCGCCTCCAACGAACGATCGCCGACTACAAACGGGAGTGGACGAAAGAGGAGTGTGTTCCCGACTTTGCCCTCGATTTGATTCGAAACTCGACGGCGGTTCGGGAACACGAGAGACGAATGGGCAAAACGATGCGGCGGACTTTCCGAAAGCGCTCGTTGATTGTGGGCGATCGATTGCTTGAGGAATAAATACTCCTTTACCGTCTATTCGTGTCTTTTTGAACACGGCACAATGTATGAAACACAGACGTACAATGTGAGTAATCAACGGCAAGAGCTGGTTCATAGACTGCAGCTTTGTGTGCGTTTGAACTTTTGGATGGGGTTGTCGGCAAGGAGTGGGTCTGCCGCTCAAAGCTTTTTCCTGCTTGGACGAACTGATAAAAAGAAAACTAAAAGCAGCGCCCTGTTTCCTGCTGTTGGAGTGATGATTGCGTGGCGTCCTTTAGTTCTCTTTGTTTCGTTCTGCACAGCGGAAGTCGCAAACGTCTTGAACTGGGATTTCCTGGGTGCCGGAAGCTTCAAGCCGTTCACGCTCGCCGCTGTTGGAACTCCAGGTAGTCTTCATTTCGTCCTCCATCTTTGGGCTTCGTTCAGGGCAGCTGGAAGCATTCGCGGTGCTGAAAGGAACGTCTGCCGTCAATCTGATCCTCACGAACGATGTTTCCATTTTTGATCCAAAGTGAGTGGCGGTTAAAGACCTTTCACTTTCTTTAGGAACTCGACGACATTCCGAAAGCTTGGAGATCTCAAGGATCCGGCCGGCATTCGAGGGACGGACACGATCACGGCAGGGTTTCACACTATTTTCATGCGATCTTCTGGATGTTTAGACCCATTTGGATGAACTGACGGTGGCCGACATCACGATCGACGTGGTGGACGTCTCCTTCTACACGGGAGCCGACTGGGCGGACGGCGCGTTCGAGTTGGACCGACCGGCCAACCGCTCTCAAACTTCCTTCGTTCAAAGGCTGCTGAGCAAGCTTGACACGCGCGAACTGGTCATCAGCTACAACCAGTGAGTATTTCGCTATGTTAAGCTTTTTGAAATTAATTGTTTAGAGCGTGTTTCTTCGACGAAGTCCGCATATTCCCGGGCACTTTGATGCTCGGCGGACGGGCGGCCGATCGCTGCAAGGACGACTGGACGCTCGTGGACGACGCGGACACAACAGGCGCCCACCAGTGGTCCTTTCCGATCGACAAGTTCGTCCTTCCCTTGCATTTGCTACTCACTGCGATGCCTCCCTTCAGGTTCGAGTACGGGGCCCACTCATGGGAGCAGCCGGGAATTGCGGGCTTCGTTCTCTTCTCTTCGTTCATGGTCGTCCCGCAGCGCTTGCGAGCGGACATTTTGGAGCAACTGAACGCAAAGAACGAGAAAGACGTTCCATGCACGACGACCATCGAATTCGTATTCAAGATTGGCGGCAGAGAAGTGCGCATCTCGCCGGCCGACTACTTGGAAGAAGGAGAGGAAGGGAAGTGCAGCCTGCGGGTGACGTTCGGAGCGGAGAGCTCCTTCTTCTGCTTCCTGCCCACCTTCTTCAAGGATCACTGCATTCTGTTGGATTACGACCGGCGGATGGTGGGGTTGGCCTCTCGGCTGACGACTGTGGAGACGAACTGCACGAACACGCAATCGACCACTTGGGCCCCGTCCACTACGCCGAAGGGAAGCGGGCAGTTTGGACCTCAATTTTATGTTTTTTTCCTTCTTCTTTTGCTGTTGCGTTTGGTTTAATCGAAGCAATTCCTCAGATGGTTTAATAAGTGATGATTATTTGAGGAATAAACGCTCGTTCGTCCGGCCCGAAATTTTCTTTCGCTTCAACACTTCAATAGTTCATCAAAGCTAGACTGTGACGGTCGGCGGTGCTGGCGGAGTGCCCACGAACGGTTGGACGGGAGTGAGCATCTTGTTGGAATTCGGGTGGGATTCCCACTGCTGTTTGAGGCGCCAGCGAGTTCATGAGGCGGGCAGCACCTCCGCTCTCGTCGAGGGAGTGGTCAGGACGAGAGCAACGGAGGGCAGAAGGGCCATGCAGTCGGAGACGATCAAGTAGGCGCGTTCATCGTAGATCCGGGCTTCCATTAGCACGAACGAATTGTAGATCGTCTAAAGGAGGGAGGTCTTTGGCCGCTCATCCCTCCACACTCACCGTCATCAAATGGAGCGAGTAGACGATGCCCGTGAGGAGGAGCAGGCGGCGTTGGAGTTCCTGATGCCGGTCGGGGATCAGCGCCTTCTTTCGGTGCCAACAAGCGATCGTCGTGACGTTCAGCACGAGACCGATGGCCGTCGCACTCGCCGTCAGCCAACCGTTGACCGTCCAGCGGTACTGCAAGCAAGAACTGGACAAAAGAGTGCCTGAACGAACCAACCCAAAGATGCAGGATCTCTACTTGCGTAAAGCAGACGTAGGTCTCCTTGTGCGCTTCGATTGTCTCTAAACCGAAACGAGAGAGCGCCGTCGGTAGGGCGAAAATGAAGGTAGCAAGAAACGTAACGAAAGAAATGTGCAGCGTGTACTTCTTCCAGAACTAAACAAAAATATAGCTTCTAATAGACACCGAACTGACCGCTCACCCGTTCGTAAGTAGTGTAGAAGAAGATGGCCGTGAAGCGGTTCAGAGACAGCAGTATCGGGAAGAATGTGGTGAAATACGCGCAAAAGGCGACGACTCAATGGACGGGCGTGTTCGCCCAGCTGAGTGCTTTAAAGCGATAGAACCAGAGGTCGTAGAGGGGGAAGCGGGCAGTCGATAGGCGTACTGATTGAACAGGTACAAAAAGATGTCCTGCACGGAAGTGATTGGTGACAACAGGAGGCCACTTACATTCACCACACAGAAAGAGAGAATGCGGTAGTACGAAGAAGAGGACAGCCTCTGTTTGACCATCAGCACGTACGCACTGCGGACGTTGAGGACGAGCAGCGGGAGGCCATAGGAGTAGTAGAAGAAGAGCTCCCACCAGCCGATCATTCCGCCGAGAAACACCCGCTCTTCCCGCGCCGCTTGCCGAAATGCGGAACGGGGTCCACAAGTAGTGGAGGCCAGCTGCACGCTCTCGACGTCTCTTTTTGAATTCGAAGAACGACCGGTGCTTTCGACGAGAGCCATGTGTTCATCAAGAATTCGGCCAATCGAACCGAAAGGACGCGAAAAAAGTGACGTGTTCGATCGGTTTTCCGGATGGAAGAGTCATTCCTGTTGGAAACAACAGGAGAACGAAGTATTCAAATGCCCGGTATTTCTTCGCCGCGGCCGCTGCCTCATCGCTTTTCTGACCAGCTGGGCAGGCGGGAGAGAGACGGGAGGCCGCCAACTTCTGCAGGTTATACTTTCTAGTCAAAAGTACGCGGAGTTCCGACCGCTTTCGGATGTGTCGGAGATAAATTTTAGGCCGCTCTCAAAGCAATCCGAGAACCCATGAACACGGAAGAAAAGTCGTCATCGATTTCATTGCAATTTGACTACGAGCGAGCAAGAGCCCTCCACTCCGGTCTGCACGCCCTCATGGCAAGTCCGCCGAAGCCTTCCACTCTCGTTGAACCACTCCGCATATGAATGCTGATTGTTTTATTGCAACAAGGCTAAAGGAATTCACTCGTCATCCAAAGCAGGCGACCTTTCCGTTCAGTTCAAGGCGTGCCCGTTGGTGGACTGCGGGAGAACGTCCAGGAAGCTGATCGACTGGTTGTCGATGTCCATCTTGATGCACCTGCAGCACACTCGATCATTCCGTCATTTCATCGACCAGCCCACCAGAAGTTGTAGAAGACGTAGCCGAGCACGTAGTCGGTCGTCTTCTGGTCCGAAACAAAGAAGCTGAAGGCGCACTGGTCGTTCGGCAGCTGCAGGTCGACCACGTAGGCGGAGGAGGGGACCGAGTAGTTTTTTCCGCCGATTCCGAACGTCCAATCGGGCAGCTGGCCCGCCTTCGAGCAGTCGACCGTGTAGATGCCGTGGGTGAAGTCGTAGTCGGGCTTCACGTCTTCGTACACGACCGAAAAGGTCCCGTACGGCAGGAGAATGTGGGGCACTCCGCTGTCCACCTTCGCGAAGCCCCCGGGATGCTCCTGCTCGTTGTACGCAAAGAAGTCGATCATGAAGGCGAGCGAGCGGCTGCTCTCCAGCCACTTCAACGGGAGCGTGTTTTCCGGCGTCGCTAGTGCGCACAGGCGCTCAAAGCAATGGCCGAAGCTGCAAGCACGTGAGGCCCTTATCCTCCTGTTTCCTCACCTCATCGCTGAGTGCCAATAACGTCCGTATTCTAGAGGCAAGAAGTCAAAAGTCGACAAAGAAATGAACCGGGTTTGTTCGTGACTTCGAGCTTGTGGCACCAGTAGCGATCGACGTCTCCAAACTCCTTGAACAGATTGAGGATGGCCGAAGAATTCTCGTTCGGGTGGGCCGCATCGTTCGGGTTCCTACTCGTCGTTCAGCATTGCCCGCCGTCTTCTCTGCACTCACCAACTCAAACCGAAGACGCCGTCGGGCATCTGCGGGTTGATCCACTGGGGATCCTCGACGTCGTTCACCACGCCGAATCGCTGCGTTGCGTTGTACAATGCTCCGGAACCGAACAGCTGCAGGATTGTTGGATTAGACGATCGTAGACGACGCACTCA